>BQNB010004322.1:45458-60711 GCA_026074375.1 Tanacetum coccineum | reverse complement strand
GCATCTTATTCAAGGTAAACTTCACTTAAATGGATTTCGTTCTATTTATAATTCTTAGGTACATGGTCACTAATATCAACCAACATATATCTGTGAGTTAAGAGACCTACTCACAACATTCTACTATCTTTATGTTCAAATATTAGCTTATGAAGGTGATATGTGTATGCCCGTCAAGTGAAGCTGAAAAGTCAATATATGATTCTGGAGTAGTTTTAGAATGCCAGGCCTTGACATTTGTCTACTTATTGATGTATTAAGTTTAGATTGATTATACATATTCTAATGAAAAAAATAACCTTACTTTGCAGGGGATCAAACAAACTAATTTTTCGGATAACTAATATGTATGGAGCTTGATTTGCAACTAATCTGATATCGTCTGATTGATGCAAGCAGATAAAGGGCAATTCACCTGAAAAAATGGAAGTACAATAACTACAATCTATTGTTATCTAGTTGTTTTCTTACACTATCTAATAGGTGGCACCATTGTCCTGTTTGATTGGAAAATGCTTAGAAATTTTCGGCAAGATGGGCACAACTGGAAAAAGAAGAAAGATGGAAAAACAGTAAAAGAAGCTCATTAACATTTAAAGGTGAGTTGTATTCTTTTTTTCTCTTACCAAGTGTCGCCTCGAATCTTGGGTACACGGGTAAAGTGGGACTTGATTGGTCATCACGTATGGGGAAAGTGTGATTTTAGTGCCCCTTTACAGGATGAAGACGTGAAGTTCAAAGTGTTGTATTGTGGTGTTTGTCATTCTGATCTTCATTCTGTCAAGAATGACTGGCTCAACTCCAAGTACCCCTTGATCCCCGGGCAAACACTTGATACATATGTAACTGATACAATTGTGTATGCATTAATATTGATGGTGTTGAGCATATTGGTGGTTTTCAATATTTGTTTTCTAGCTATGGCTATTGTTTGTTGGTTCACCCCTTTTGGTACAGCTTGCTATATTAGTATTGTTTCTCTTGCGAGCCTTTAGCTTAAACTAATAAGTTTATTATGAACTTAAATTTATTGGCTCGAGTGTGTAGTCAAATTAATCTCTAAAAATACAAAATAGTTTCGATATAAAGATAATAACCTGAAAACAAAATGATAAAAACAAAAAGTAATGGCGTATTTTGATGAAGCACATAAGTAAAAGGCCGATTTTTCCCAAAAACCAAGTCCGGTGCAACGCACGGGTACACATGCCTCGTTAGTTTCTTTAATTTTCTTTCAAATTAAGATCATTAAACCTAGACTCATCAAATCTTCACCTTTTGACTTTTAATGTGTATCATCAAAAGTAAATACTTTCTTTATACGAAAAAAATAATTCTTGATATACAATATCACGGATAAATAACTTTTGAATTTTTTATCACAACGTTCATCAGTTTTCTTTAACGAGCAACATAACAATGTTCATCAGTTAGATCATATTGTTCATTAGTTTTATTTTTGAATGACTTTTTCTTTTTCTGTTATCATAATGTTCATCAGTTTTGTTGATGAACAACATCATAATATTTATCAATTAGATCACGTTGTTCACCAGTTTTTTTAAATATTTTTTTCCTTTTTTTGCTATCACAATGTTCATCTGATGAACAACATCACAAAATTCATCAGTTAGATAGCGTAGCTCATCAGTTTTCTTTTTGAAGAACTTTTTCCTTCTATGTTAATCACAATGTCCATAAGTTTTCTTTGATGAACAAAATCACAATGTTCATTAGTTAGATCACGTTGTTCATCAATTTACTTTTTGAATAATTTTTTCTTTTTTCTATTATCACAATATTCATCATTACATCATAATGTTCATTAGTTAAGCAAAAAAAAGCTCTCAAAAGTAAAAGGGTATGCGGTGCTTTATATACTTTCTAAACCTTTTCATAGGATCACAATCCTTTATTGTAAACACGACTCTAATTGGCTAATTTTTGTTTCTAAGAACAATTAATCTATTTTTGGTTAAAGGAGTCGAATAAGTCGTGTTATAGCAACGACACGTCATTTTTTGTCTATATCATGTTTATCACAATACCAGAAAACAAAATATTCACTCGTATAACTCAAGTTATAATTTCCGTGACACGCATGTTTTATTTATTTCATTCAGTTGTGTAAGATCTAAAGATCCAATGATCCGGGAGTCGGGGAGACTAAAAGATGGAGATAGCCATTTCTAGAGAGAGGGTAGTAAGAGAAAGTAAAATGTGTATTATGATGAACAGTGTAAAATGATACAAAGAGTCTCATCCCTTCATGAAAGCCATGAAGGGGTATTTATAGTCTATACGTATGTGACTATGATAAACTATGGTAATTTTGAAAATGTCGTCACATAAATGAATTCCTAACAATCTTCTCCCATAGGATGATATACAGAATTACTTACAATATTTTCCTAACAAGTACATATTGATTAAGAACAAGAACTTTCATGAAGCTTTCAATGCTGATGATGTCTTCTGTGGTCTTTGACTTCAAGTCTTTGACTTCAAGTCTTTGACTTCAAGTCTGCACTTCAACATGAATCATCTTTGTAGTAACTTGTAGGAGAAATACTATAATAGGCATGAACTAAGTAACCCATACACTTCTGGTTAAGGAGAAGCTTTTGAATTAGCTTCGCCCTAATTCATGCCGCATATTCTTCTTTTAGAAGCTTTATTAGCTTCCCCCCGAACCAGCAATCCTCTCTAGATCAGTTTCAAGGCTTTCTTTCAAGCTTAGAATAATTAAGTGCATAACGGAATTTGTAGAATACCCATACCAAATATTATTGCTTCTTTAATAATAAGCTTAGTGATTAACCGTTCGGGGAAACATTAATTGGATTAGCAACGTATCTTCTCACGCTTGAATACTTCTTCTCACATCTCTTTCCCTAGAAACTCAAATAATGCATACTAAAAATAACAAGACATCTCTTCCCTCATGTGGTTGAAATAATGCACCTAAAGGCCATAAGTTAAAGCATTAATTTTCTCTGCGATTATGACATTTGTCTTCCCGGCATGGCCTAAAATGAAGAAAAGGCATGGGCTCACTGGTGTGTATACTTCTTCCCCCTTGATGGTTTTGTTACCTCGAAATCAGCAAAACCTTGTACGCACATATACTTGAAATCTTTTGTGAAGAATAAATTAGCTCAAATCTATCCCGTGAGAATCAATTGCTGATCAGATCTCTACTCTTAAACTCTCTGTGACTATCTTTTTACCAACCCCTTTGTAGGTTATTTGAAGTAATCACTGATGGAGTAAATCCGATATACCAAACTTGAAATTGAGGTTGAATTCTCTGTTCTTGTGACTTAATCTTGCACTAATGTTGGAAGAACAGTGTAGAGAATTTGTTGACAGTCAAATCTCTAAGTACTCACTATATCCCTTTCACGAATTTGAAACCGTAGCACCAGAGTCAATTAAGTCCAGGATATGCACTTTTCTTCCTCCATGATAGTGATGATATAAATTGCAACACCAAAGTCAACTAAGTCCCGGATGTAGACAATTTATCCTTCTATGTAGTCAAAACGGTAACACCAAAGTCAACTAAGTCTCGGATGTACACATTTCTCCCACGAGATAAAGTATGAGACTTTCATCACCTCTTTTGATTATCCACACTGTCTTCTGCGTGTGACACTAAGTACTATAATGTATCTCCTTTAAGTGATAGATATACGTTGTTCACCATCAGTCATAGCTAGATAATCCAAGTCTTCATTCTGAATCTTAAGCTTGAGCAAGTTATCATTGAAAGTCATGCATCTAACCAACCCCGACTTCAAGATAAAATAAGTACACGCCTTCGTGAAATCCAACTTCAATCTCAAATAAGTGATACCCAGTCAACTACTTAGTCACTTAAAAATTTACATACCAAATCTAGCCTTTACCATTTAAATTCCAATGATTCTTTATAAGGATTGATCCCAGTCTCATCACTAAAAATTGTCACTTTGTTATTTTGAACTCCAAATAACCATTAAACCACTAGCTATGCCAAAAATTTGCATTATCATATTTGAACTTAAAAACACAGTAGTTATACAAATTTTTAGAATTATTGATTATCAGCCCAATATACTAAAAATTGGTCCATTCATTTCCACAACCCAACACCAGCCCATGTATTTTTGGATCAGGCCCAATCTTTGTTTTGATAACACTCGGTCTGTCAGTAACCTGATCCATATGCACACAAAACATATAAGATCCCACTACCCTAATTTTTCTCATAGCCTTAACCATAACATTCTCTTAAATATCACGCCTCCCTTATCCCCTTCTCTCCCAATAATCCATCTAACAAAGTACTTGCAACAACCCGAATCAACCAATCATCACTGCATTATAATCAAACACAACCCTACTTTTGCTTTATCAAAATTGAATAGCTAACACACCACTTAACTTTATTCTTGATGTTTGAATCGTGAAGACACACTCCCAAGTCTCGGCTTTAAGATCTTATATAAAAGGTCTCGGGTAGGTTTATGGTGTTGTATTTGGTTTTTTTGTTGTGATTCTTTAAACGAAAGATAGAAAGAATGTAACATACTTGTTTTAGATCTTTCTTGAAACTTTTAGACATTTGTTTGACTTTGAGTCATGTTTGATTATTGATCTGTGATGTGTTTGCTCACGAAAATCTTTAAAGATTTGGAAAAATATGAACAAGCCAAGATATTTGATTGATTGTTTCAGTTTAGTTTGAGTCTTGTAGTTGTTTGGAGAGTTGTGACGATGGGATATGATAGAATAGAATGTGGATTTGTTGTTGTTGATATGAGGATAGATTAGATGTAGGTTTTTCTGTTGATGGTTGATGTGATAGGATAGATGTTGATTGGTTGTTGTTGTTGGTTGTATTATGTCTTCTGCCCTTCTTCTTTTCTTTTAACTTTTGTTGAGTTTGACTTGGTCAACTGAGTCGCTGAGTCGACTCGGCTGTGACTCGGTTATTACCTTTACCGAGTTCACTCACTAAAGTTTTGACTCAGTATTTGTCCAAACCGCATAAAGCCAATGCTTAGGTACTAATTGCCTCGCATGGTGCTCAAATTCGGTGATATACCATGTATCAAATCTTGTATATTCAGTTTGCTACAGTGATCATAACAACGCTCAGGAATGAATAGAATGAAGATAACGAGTATTTTCCATCATTTTCTTTCTAATTTTCATTCAAAGGCAAAATAGAAAATGGGTAAAAGAGAAGTGATTACCATAACACATCTGTAAAGACTTGTTATAAATCATCCACCCTGAGGGGTATTCTATACTTATTGCTTATCCTACTCTATTTCCTAACTTTAGTCAAACCTTGGTCAACATTACTTAACTTTGACCAAGATAGACTTTATTACATTATAATTACTAATAAAACTATAAAACTATTCAAAACTATACAAAGACCAATTCATCTAATAATAAAACATTTTTCTTGAACCTAACAATCTCCCCCTAAGGGTTAATTATTATAGACGCTTCATTGTCGAGTACACTTGGTCCATCATCTCACAAAAGATTCCTTTTGCCCAAAATATCTTTTCGCAATGTGTCTTTTCCTTCAGGAGGATCAGCATTCCTATAATGTTCATTGTAACACCCCCAAAAATGTGTCGCGGCGGAAATATGTCCGGGGCAGTTTACTTCTCACATAATACAACTACCACTAAGATACAAAGGAACGAGCCTCGCAAATGTCTGTCGTTAAGATGAAAACACAGTAATCTCTCCGTTGACATTTTCTTGAAATTTATGTTATCACTCTAACATTTTGGTCCATAATTGGCATCACAATGAAAAGCTTCGAAAACAATCCAACAAGATTGAGATCTTTTGTAGTAATGTCTAGAAAATCCAAAAATGAAATCATTTGTCTACAATTTTCTAGCACCATTTCACATCGATAAGAGCCAACATCTCTAATTTAGCCTGAGAAAGAAACAATGCTTAACAGTGTCAACATTAAAGCGTTGGTGACGTCTCCTATACGAGTTTTCTTTGTAAGTATCAAATGTCGAAATAAATGTTGGACATCCAAAGTATTTATAAAGTATGTAATGATTATTCAATCCTTTACTAATATCGCCCATAAGAGTTGTACGGAGTACCGCTAAATTCTGTAGAACCAATAAGAGTTTATGTTTTATTGCTTCGCGCCGCAAGTGTATGAGAAAAAAGCTGTTCAGAAATTAATAATTTTAACAAGTAGTATAGACAGTGAGCATCGTCTTGAATTATACCAGTAATGTATGAGTCGTCCCTAACTATACATCAAATACATACCACATAAAATAATAATCTACTGTGCGCTAACCTCACGAGAACACTGAAGCTCGACATTAGATATGTACAGCAATTATACATGCACAAAATGTGCCCGTGTAGAAGTTCTCAACAGCCACCCGTAACAATCCACACTCGTTCCACTGCTCAGTATCGGCATTCACGTGTTTCATTGTCATCGCGTTCGAAAACGACAACTCACACACGGGATGAGTACAATCCCAATAGCATCTCATTAAACACTCCAGCGCTTCCTCAAACCGGTCCTCCGGTCAGAAAATGACAGTTTCATAATCATGACGGGCCATAATGTGGACTCAATTTACTCTAACAAGCACATAGTAAACCCAGGGCGAGACGTTGATACCACCGAACACAAACACTGTGTCCAATACAAAATTTACTGTTGTATTCCGTACAATAGCTTGAGTAACGTCAATAAACTAAATCCATAAGTAGAAAAGAGTGATGAATATAAATACAAGTAGTGTGAGTTCGCAAATGAGTATGTAAACAGTTGCGTAAACATGTATGCAAAATCAGAGCGTAATGCTACAACACGTATGAAACCAAGTTTTGTAATAAATTGCAAAAGCAGTATGTAAACCAAGTGTGTAGAATAGTATGAGAAAGGTATTGTAAAACGAATATGTAAACAATTGTATTGAGCATAATGTATCTCCCCCTCCCCCGAGATTTTGCTAAAGGTCTAAATGTAACAATTGAAAGAAGGGCTATAAAACTCAACATTGAATGATGAAGAACAATTTGCAGAATATCATCCTAAAATGACAATACGAAATGGAAAAGACATAACCGGCCCGATCATGATAGTTGCCAACTAATCTTAACAGGCTAAGTCCCCACTAGCCTAGTGATAAATGCGTTGGCGGTTTCCCGATGAATTGGTAAGCTCAACGTGACACAATTGATAAAAAAAAGATTAGCTTAAAGTTGTAATATCCTTGTGGTTGGTGTTAAATAAATAAATTGAAATATACGCAAAGTGGTCTGAGTAATATATAATCTTTCTATATAAATACATTATGAAAAAGTCAAACACTTATATCTTCATACCAGTGAATTATATAACAAAAACAAACATCCCAACTATTAATGAAAAGTATATCAATGCTTTACCATAGTAATATATAATAAGTGGGTGTGAATATAATACCCAATAGTTTTTGACACCATTTAGTCTTTAAAAAAAGACTTTGAATAAAAAGTAGACAATTGTCTTAACGTTAGTGATATAACAAAAACGATGCTTGTAACAGTCTTTATAACCATAAATTTATATTTCGTTGTTTTTCGACAAGATCAGTCGGTCTTAAAACAGTTGCTCAATGTAAAAAAAAAATATAGTTTTCGTTTCGCTTATTTCCGGATGTATTGAGTATAATACAATTACTAAGTCTCTGAAAAGCATACTTAGTCCCATTCTGATTGGATTCAAATTAATAGAAGCAAACATATATACTACAAATCATAACAAAATTTATATAAATAATATAAACATTTAACCAATGAGAATTTCCCTGTTTACTTATATCGTTTTACCCCCCATATGAAGAATCTAATGTTTTTTTCCACTCTAACAACAAATCATATTTTCACCATCCGCGTGTTTTAATATCTAAAACTAAAACAAAGTAATAATTATCAGCATTTATATATAAATCCATTTATTCACCATTCTTAAGTTCCCATTTAAAAATTTATAAATCTCGTTAAAATTTTATATCCTATTAAAATTTTAGGATATAATTATTGTTACATTCATTTAACCCAACACACCCCTTTGGTAGATCTGCTTCCCAAATCGCTCCCAATATCTGTAATACCTCCTGAATTGCTACCAAACAGATCCCTTCTGGCTGGGCGGCTTGTCGCACAAGTCAAAACGCACAACCATATTGGGTGGCTTACCTGAAACAAACCGCACCAAACCGTGACTAAGTCGAAAAACCAAAAACGCACCCGATGTTGCCACAAAACAACCCAAAACGCATCCCTTGCGCGAAAATACAACCCAAACTGGACCTAAATCTATTCATAAATCAAGCCAAACGCAACCTTATGCTGTTCCAACAAACCAAAACTCTTCTCCGCTAATTAAACCCATAAGCAAACACACTATCCTAACTGTTTTGTAACCTTAACCACACACCACCAAAATCGGATGATATAACAAACCCACCGCACCCTATTCTAATAAATCCCACGACCCTTTTCGGTGCTACCCCAAACAAAATACAACCACTACCTGTCTTATGGCCTCGCCAGGACACACGCGGCATAAACAAACACCGTGGCTGCTGTATATACCACACGCAGCAATCTCAAAACACACACTTTACGGCATGAAAAACCAAACACACCCCATTATAGGGTTTACCAAACTCAAAACAATAAAAAGAATGAAGAGTGAGTGGTGATGGTGAGCTGCGCGTGGGTTGTAAGTGTGCAGCAGGCTGCTGGTTGGTACGGAGGAGTGAAGAGGTGGTAACCGAGGTGAGGAGGTGGGGCGTTGATAGAGAGCCTGATCAACGATTTGGATGTTGGTGGTGGTCGGGTTGAGGTGTTTTGCTGTGAGGATAGAGAGAGATGGGAATGACGTTGAAGCTGAGATGAGGACATCAGGGAAGCGGGTTGCGGATGACAGGGTCGGCGGTGGCAGGTGGTGGAGAGGAAGTGGAGGCGCGTGGTGTGGGGATCGCGATAGAATCCGGAAGGATCGCCTCATAGATCCGGAAAGAGATCTAGTTCTTTTTCACAGTAATTTTTGCGGGACGCGCCAGAAAAGTTTTCGACGGTGGCCACGGCGCGGCGGCTGAGCCGTAGGACGATGAACCGTAAGGTGTGGTGGCTTCCGGAATACTTTGAGTCAAGAAAAAGGTGTATTGTGTATCGTTTATATCTTTGTAAAAATGAAAATGAAATTGTTATAAATTTTATATTTATATATATTTATAAAAGTTATAAATAAAAAGTGGCAAGAGACTAATAGTCTAGGGTAACTGTATAAAATATTTCCATCGGACTAAAGTTTAACTTCGATATTAATTTATAAAATAATGGTTCGGGACCTTTGCGCGACTTAACGGATTATTCAAATATGAAACTTGCGCCATCGTTTTTCAAATCATTATTTATCCAAAAAAATGAGTATTTACAGCGATTATAATTCATATTTTGTTTTCATAACATTTATTTAAAATCTACTATTTATTCATTTAAACTATATTTTTATCCGATAAACTATAATTTGTAAAATGGATTTTTAACTTCAAAATTGCGTTTTTTATACAAACGTTTTCGATTAACAATAAAATTAGTTTATTGAAATATTTTGTATTATAATAATTAAGATAATAAATTAATAAATTTAATTATTTTGGGTCGGCACACGAAAAAAAGTTGTGCTCAAAATTTTCTACGAGGAACAGTACAATGATCTTCTCTCTGCGAGATTGTTTTCGATCTCTGGATCAAAACAAAAAAAAGTTGTATCTAGGAAACTCGTTTTACAACAATTGCTTTAGAGTCCGAATAAATGAAAAACATGATCTTACATATTCTCACCGTTTTTGATAAGTCAGCTAAAATTTATTATCTCTCCTTTTTTTCGTTTTTCCCGAATCAAATACGTTAAAAAATAACTTTCCCATAGAGAGATGTACTAATTAAACTATGTTTATTATTAATATTTTGTTCCGAAAATTTTACCAAGCGCACGTGGTAAATCGTTTTTATGTGAACGAATAAAAATCATAAGTCAAAAAGTAAGATCGGACCGGAAGGTCCAAAGTTTAAAATAGTCATTTAAAATTTCGAAAATTGTCGGATGTTACAGTACCTACCCCTTAAAAAAATCTCGTCTCGAGATTTAATTTGTGTTATCCGATTGTGTGACCAAGGAAAGACTTAAGGTTTACTAACCGTTCCTAAAACAAGACGCTGATAACTTTATTCAGCAAATTTTTGTTGTTTCGACAATTCTCAATATACCAAAAATTTTGGCTAAGATTGACCAGGATATTTAATCCATCAAAATGGGTATCTCAAAATATATCATTACAAATCTTATGACTGTATAACCGCGTTATAGGGAAAGTCCCTCTTTATAGTGAAAACCTCGATAAGAAGGTGGTAGTCGAGGAGTACGCTGTGTAATGTCCAACGTTTACCGGGCATGTCTTAATTTCTGATATCCGTAATGATCGATGTTTAATAACGGACGAGGCTTATGGATGTAAGTATCCAACTTACTTTGCAGTACTAGGATGTGTCTCGACCTAAGTCTGTTGTACTATTGGTCTGAAATGAATAGTTCGACTATCTCTTCCGTCGATAGGTGTTTATCTCGTTTAAGGGGAGTTGCATTACCTATTGGATAAAGTTGTATCAGTCGGGACCGCTCCAGGACCCAACAGCAGCGACCATAACGTCAATACTATAACAAATGGTGATGGGATGCCGAGAATGAGGACATTTCGAGAAACAATATTCCCAGAATAAAGTTTAACAAATGGGAGAAGCTCGCGGAAAAGCATTATGCCGATAAGACGCGGATTAAGGATAACTCAGTCGCTAGTTTGAGGACGAATCAACTCCATTAACTCAAGTGTGTAACAAGTCTGTTAGTTCCACGAACAGTTCGTGATCGCGAGGATTAGCAGCGGCAAAACTAATAACTTAAGGATGTGATAAGGTAGATCCAAGTGAGGCCTTAAGATTCTGCTGAGTCAGACATAAGACCCTAATTGTGCTATCTCAAACCTTTATAAAAAAACGAGATTCTTGCGGTGAGGTGTCTAGCAGGTTCGAGTTCATTCTCCCGTGTCATATCGGATAACCATTAGCCCACTCATTATAAAGCATATTTTGCATAAAGAAGCGTCCTAATCTTATGTAAATAATCAAGTGATAAACTTATGGTCTCGGCTGATTTATAATTTATTTATTTAAAACGAAGAAGACGTGTGTCCCCCCCCCCATCCATTTCAATACATATAGTATAAATCATCCTACTTAAATAATTTTTGGATGCAATACCGCGTCACACACAAAGGTTTTCAGGTGTGAAATGACATGACGATGCATGTGCTCTAATGAGTATGGGACGAGTGTTCCAAACTCGTCTTCGGAGACAGAGAGTAAAACTACCCAAAAATATCAACCTAGGGTTTAAGATAGGTAATGAGTACCTTGGTTAGAGTAAACCAGGTAAAAGTCTTTACGAACGAGTTAACATAGCAATTGTCATATAAATCCTCCTATTACAAGTCCCGCCCATCACAAGACATAATACGTAAATTAATACATAAACCCATGTAAACAAACTGTGACGGGTTTGTTAACATAGCAATTATCCAATAAATCCTCATATTACAAGTCCCGGGCCCAATACAAGACTTGTAAATACTTAGATTCATAACATAATTCCCATGTAAAAAAAAAGCTTCGACGTATTACGATACTTGTATAAAGCTATGAGGAAAAATAATGTCCTTAGAGATTATTGTTTAACTTACGATGTCTGAGAACGAAATGAGACCATGTGCAACTCCCATGTCAAAAGGAGTAAAATGTAGACCAGATTTATAAACTCACAATGTCTGAGGTATAATTGAGACCATTGTGCAGCTCATAATGTCTTAATAAATGCTATGGTATTTTTATAAATAACTCTTATATAAATAAACATGCGATATACGCTAAAGATGTAAGCATATATATTACATATATGTATGTCATGTAAGCGACATAATGTGAGCAAGTAAGTGTAAGCAAGTTAAGCAAGTAATGAGTATGTCTCGTTGAAAATGTTTGATGTGATGCAATGTTTGTGAAAACGGTTATAGTCTAGGGTAAAATATGCAACCTAGTTCTCTATAACCTTGGCTCTGATACCAATCTGTAACACCCCCAAAAATGTGTCGCAGCGGAAATATGTCCGGGGAAGTTACTTCATAATACAACAGCTCAAGATACAAGAGAACGACCTCTAAATGTGTCGTTTGAAAAGTAATCTCGTTGATTTTCTTGAAATTTGTATAACATTTGTCCCATAATTGCATCACAATGAAAAGCTTGAAAACAATCCAACGAGATTTGATCGTTTGTATGTAAGTAGAAATCCATAAATGAAATCTTGTCAATTTTAGACTCCATTGCACATCAAGTAAGCCAAGCATCTAATTCACCTGAGAAAAACATGCTTAAAAGTGACCAACATAAATTGGTGAGTTCAAAGTTTTTGTAAGTATAAATGTAAATGTTGGAATCCAAAGATTTATAAAGTATGTATGATTATTTCAATCCTTATAATATTCGCCAAAAGTGTAGGAGTAAATGTAGAACCAAAAGAGTTTAGTGTTTATTGCTTCGCCGCAATATAATGAAAAGTGTTCAGAAATTAGTAATGTTTAACAAGTAGTATGGACAGTGAGATCGTTGATTTTCCCAGAAAGTAATGGTCCTACTATATACAAATTACAGATTACAACATAAAATAAATATCATACAATGTTGCGCTAAGCTCATGACAACTGAAGCTCGACATATATTATGCAATTCAATATGCACCAAAATGTCCCGTAGTAGATGTTCATACCGTAACATCCAAGGTGTTCCGACATGTATGCGCATTCGTGTTTCAGTACCCACGTCGAAACCCTAACAGGGATTTCAATCCCAAATAAAATCTAATATACACTCGCGCTTCCCAACCGCTCTCATCCGGTCAAGAAATTGACAGTTCATGATAATTGAGGCAATGGTGGGTTAATGTTACTTAGTCACAATGTAAAAAAGGAATGATAACCGAAAACACTGTGTTCCAATAATAAATTACTGTTAATTTCGTAAATATCTTTGAGTACGTAAATCCACAAGTAAAAAGATGTGATATAAATCAAGTAGTTGATCGCGAAAGAGTAATGAAACATTCGTAAACATTATGCAAATGATTATGTGACAAAGAATGAAACCCAAGTTTGATAATAAATCGCAAAAATCAAGTATTTAAACCAAGTGTGTATAATAAGTATGTAAAGGTAATTGTATAACAGAGTATGTAAACATGTTGTATTGAGCATGTATTCTCTCCCGAGATTTATAAAGTAAATGTAAAACAAGTGAAAGAGGGGCTATAAACTCACATTGATGATGAAGAACAATTTGCAGAATAGGCATCTAATATGCACAATACGAACGGAAGACGAAACGGCTCGATCAAGAAGTTGCAACTAAATCGTAACGCTCAAGTCCACTACAGCCTTGGTAATGCGTTTGGGTTTTCCGATGAATTGTTATGTCAACGTGACACATTGATAAAAAAAAGATTTAGATTTAAAGTTGTAATATCTTGGTGGTTGGTTAAATAAATAAATTGAAATATACGCAAAGTGTGTAATATATATTCTTTATATATTACATATGAAAAGTAAACCCTTATATAATTCATACCGTGAATTATATAACAAGACAAACATCCCAACTATTAATGAAAAGTATATAATGCTTTACAAGTATTATATAATAAGTGGGTGTAAATAATTTACCCAATTAGTTTGACACCAATTTAGTTAATAAAAAGACTTTGAATAAAAGTAGACAATTGTCTTAACGTTATGAATTAAACAACCGATGCTTGTAACAGTTTATAACCATAATTTATATTTCGTTGCTTCGACAGATCGTGTCTAAAACAGTTGCCTCAATGTAAAAAAATATAGTTTTCGTTCGTTTATCCGGTTATTGTATAATACAAATTACTACTATCTTGAAATATGATTAAGTCCCTTTGATTGGTTTCTAAATTAAATAAGAACAAACATTACAAATAAAAAAATTTATATAATTAAGTAATAAATTTAACCATGAAATTTCCGTTTATATATCGTTTTCCATATGACATCTAATGTTTTTTTTTCCCACATAACAACGAAATCAAATAGTTCAACTTCACGCTGTTTTAAATACTAAACTAAAACAAAGTAATAATTATCGCATTTATTTAACCATTAACCACCATTTAGTTCCAATTTATAATTTATAAATCTCGTTAAAATTTTATATCTATAAAATTTTAGGATATATTTATTGTTAATTCATTTTAACCCAAACACAACCACCCTTGTTGGTAGATCAGCTTACCCAAACGTCTCCTATCGTGCCTCCAATTTGTACCCACAAGCCCTTGGTGGGGATTGTCGCAAAAGTCAAACGCACCATTTTGGTGTGCAAGTCAAACGCACCCATTTTGGGTGGCTGACCTGAAACAAACGCACCCTAACCGGTGCTAAGTCGAAACCAAACGCACCCGATGGTGCCACAAAACAACCCAAACGCAGCCCTTGCTGCGAAAATACAACCCAAACGGACCTAAATCTATTCTATAAACAGCCAAACGCAACCTTATGCTGTTTCAACTAAACCAAACTCTCCTTTCGCTGATTAAACCCATAAGCAAACACACCCTAACTGCTGTTGTAACCTTAACCAAACACACCCAAATCGGTGATATAACAAACCCACCACACCCTAATCTAATAAATCCAACGGACCCTTTCGGTGCTACCACAAATCCGACGCACCCTGTTTGGCTGCCAGGACGCGGCAAACAAACATCGTGTCTGCTGTTATAACGCAGCAACCAAACACCCTTTCGGCATGAAAACCAAACACACCCTTATAGGTGTTTCCAAACTCAAAACAATAAAAAGAATGAAGGTGGTGGTGAGGGTGGCTGCGTGGTTGTGGTGGCAGCGGCTGTGGTGGTACGGAGATGAAGGTGGTCACGAGGTGAGGAGGTGGTGCGTGATGGAGATGATAACGATGGTGTTGTGGTGGTCGTGGTTGGTGTTTGCTGTGAGATGATGAGGTGGTGTCGATGGTGATGTTGACGTATAGGCGATGGTGGTGATGTGGTTCG
>BQNB010004322.1:0-44465 GCA_026074375.1 Tanacetum coccineum | reverse complement strand
CTCTCCTTATTATTGGCCGGTTGAACACCCCTATTCCATAAACAAATCAAATTTGGTTAAAGAACAAATAAAGTATTTAGTTTATTTATCTTGATTCAATAACTAGCATTCGCGTAAACAAATCAAAGATGTATTGTGTGGATAATCTATAGAGGATATCTACTTTGATATCTCACTTGTTTCATGAGTTCATAAGGGGAAATTAGTACCCGTAACTTGCTCTGTTTTTTTGCTTGATTAAGAATGAAAAGGTACGTGTTAGTGAAAATATTACGATATTTAATCTACATAGTCTAGTTTGTTTTGTTGATGATAAACATGTAAATTGTAATACACAATGTAAAATGTATAAGTTACTCGTAATAATGTTTTATTTCAACATACATTCAACACCTCTCAACGTCTCGAATCCTCGTATGCTACAACACAGGTTCGTACATGTTTGTTGCATTATAATCAAATATCTTAAAAAACCATTAAATATGTTTGAAATACTTGTTAGAGTCATTAAGTATTTAAATGATTAATCATTCTCTTTTGAACCTCATTTTACATTTTGCATTTACAAGCATTTTTATACAAATGCATCACTTTTATTTTTACACTTAAGTTTACGTCCAAATATATATTTTATTTGAACAGGTAAAGTAGGGAGAAAAAAAAAAAAGAAAAAAAAGAGAGAAGGAAAAGAAAAAAAAAAAATAAAAAAGAAAAAAAAAACAAAATATCATGTGCCTTAAATATGTTTGAAATACTTGTTAGAGTCATTAAGTATTTAAATGAGACATTAAACATTTTATCGGTAGGGTTATGTTTGTTAATTTTTTTTAATTATCGGGGTGAATGTCGTAATTAACTATATTGCACTCCATCATCTTTACATTTGCATTTACAAGCATTTTTTAAACAAAAAGCGGTCACTTTTAATTTTTTCCACTTAATTTTCACGTCACAATCATATATTTTAATTTGAACAGTGTAAACAAAGCTTATATTTCTTTTAGCAATAGAGTTGTATAATTTGCACCTTAGCGAAAAATCTTTTATTTTTGCAATTACTACCAATATGAATTTTTAGACATTTATTTACAAAGTTACTACTTTCCTTTTTAATTAAATCAAAAATCTTTTACCTCAGCAATGACTCACTTCATGTTGGAGTTACTTTCTTGAATCGTCACCATCAAGAAAAAAGTCTCTAGACGTAATGGATATAGTACATCATTTGAGTAGAGTTTTGGAAAAGACTCTTTAGCTATAATCATCTGTATCCTTGTACAATATCCATTTTGTACAAATATTTAGTATTACGTTTGTTTACATGCTTCTCTTACACTAACGCGGATGCCCTTTTAGAGGTGCCCGAATCCCTTTGTTTAAAAAGGGCCGAGATCCCTTTGTTTATAAAGGGGCGCGAATCCCATTGTTCATGAACTTCAAAGTACGCATATTGTCCTCCACCATTTTACACGACGGACAGTATAGGATCAGTAGAATGCATCCATGAAAGTCCCAAATTAATACTGATCATAACTGCTAGCTAACACTCATTTTGTTATAAGGAGAAATAAGTCATGAAAACACCATCGAAATACTCTCTCCCAACGCGAAGCTTCGCGATCTATTGTTGCCGACTGACATCCGACCATAAGAAGCTTTTCAAAGCATATCAAGTTACATCCTACATCTCTACGACAAAAAGCTTATTAAAACTTACATAATTCCACGATCAAAGACAGACTAGGGACAAGCCTATCATGCTTAGTGATCTTTGATGTTTGGTTTGGGCTTTCACCTCAATTAGACACATTTGTCTTTTTGGATCCAATCAATGTATAGCTCACATTTTAGCTAGTCAATAAATTAATTAGGATGGTTTATAAGTGTGTTATAGACATAAATATACGATTTACCGAGCTAATTATTTTAATCGTGGAAACGCATATAAATATAAAGTCGCGAGGTTTAATCAATTGTAATATATTTTTATTTCTCATTATTTTTAACAAGTAAATCTATCACAAGGTATAAAGACGAGAAGGGGGGTTCTCAGTCTCTGATCACAACGTTATTAATTCAGTCATTATTAAAATTCTTTCTATTTAATTTAAAAACATACCATACACAATCCCAAAAAACACCACATACACACAACAACACACTCTCCCACCATGTTGACTTCTACCGGCTGTCTTCCCCAACACAAACACACAACCCACCAACAACCTCCACACCAACCCGCTACGACTTGTAATTTAGCTATCCCCAAAAAGACCCACAAAACCCAATCAACGACACCAAACGACAAATAAACCACAAACACATCACACAATGAATTTATGCGACATAATTTAGGATTGTCATCCATCCCCAAATAGGTGATTTGGAGAATGAAACAGTACTTGTTATTTAGAACCTAATGATACTCGGAAAAAGTGTTAAGCGGACGTAGTTGTGTCTTTCTATCAACTAACCTCTTTTACTTCCAATTACAACTTAGTAGTAAACTTCTATCAGTAATTCATTCGCTTTGAGTAATAATACCATGAAATTCATAAAATTGAAAACAATGATTGTATGAAGAGGTTTTTTCACTTCTCTCTCTTACTTACATTCGCGCTTGATATATGAATACATAAAATATGTTTCTGATAAATCTTTCAAAGTCTTAAATGCACAAAATATACGAAAACAACTATTCATTATAAATTTATAAACTATTAATTTTAATCAAAGATTTGTTATATACTTATGTTTTATAATCATCTGAAGTCAAACAACGTATTTAAACAAGATAATAAAAAATATAATCAACAATAAAACGATCAGAGGAAAGTAATACTACGGTCATAATATATCTAATTTTTATTTTTTTTTATTGCATCGAGTTAGGTAAGCTTAGTCAGGGAGTGTAGTATGGCAAGAGAGGAGCTCCATGACAGAACCACTATAAATCATCGTGTCCGGATTTTGTATTAACTTTTACATATCGCGATTGAATTATCGGGGGGTGAATTACTTCGTCATTATCATGGGTATTCGGATCGAGGGGAAAAGGATGAACTTAGGAAGCGAGGACGGGTAATCTTGGGGCTTCGGCGGTCGCGATAAAAATTTGAATCGAGGTGAGGGGGTGGCATAATAATTATTAATAATATTGATTTATCGCTCGCGCTTATTCCGACGAAAAGACGATACCATTAAAGGGGGTGGAATTGAGGGTTGGTTGTAAAATAATAATCATTGAAGGCATTGCGAAGAACATTTTTCGGAGCGTGGGATCGCGGACGAAGACTATATGTAATTCCGCGGCCAGCTGTTTCTTATAAATAAAAACTTGTGGAGTCGCGACTGCAATATTACATTTAGGAGTGATAGCGACGCTTTATTTAGATTCTCTAGTGTAGGGGCTGAATCGTGGGGGGCGGATTAAATGCGCACGGCTACGGCATATTCTGTAAGCGGAGTGGAAAGTTATTAATGTATTCATTTATATTATAATAATCTGAACGGATGTAAATAACAGCCGTAGCGGGGGAGTAGAAGTGAGGAGTTGTGATTAGATTAATCTGGGGATATTAATCTGTTCAACCACCAGCAATCTTTAAAGTCCTGTGTTTATCATCAACACATATAAGAAAAATATCATAATGAGAATTTTACTTTTAATGTATGATTAAACGGGTGCTAACATTATATTAGTCTTAAAAATCAAGTACAGAGGCAACTCGATCGCGGGGGCGTATGTACAATACATATAGAAAAACCAAGTAACACGTTTTCGAAGGAGGTTATTATTCATGTAGTAGGAGTAGTAAGGCGAGTAGTGGATTAAGCAAACCAGGCTCTACAAAAAAACCTTTAATCACATATTTCGGACATAAAAGCACGTAAAAACATCTTATCCGTACCTGTACGTGTGCGGCCTACTGGGAAGGATGAACTGTCACCAAATCCAAGACCTTGAATCATAAGCTACGTATTGCTCGTATAAGAATATCTGCATGATGTCCAAATCTTATATAATATACTTATGCTTTAGTTGTGGCATGATAAATTATCTGTTTTTGTGTCGTTGACAACTTTTTTGATTTTCAAGCTTTTTTAATACCTTATAGTCATAGACTAAAAAGACACTCATCATAATACAACAAGCATGATCAGGATATTTTAGCATACCAAAGTATTAGATATTTAAAAACGCGCAAAGCGAATTCACCGCCTCTCTATGTTTTCACACAATTGGTAATCAGAGCCGCATGGCTCTAATGTTTTTTAAAACAATTTGCTTTTCAAAATCGCGTACGAATTCAATGGTATCAAATTATTCTTGAAGCGAGACATAAAATGAAACAATAGTGTTTTTATTTTACTTACATCTCTTATAAGCTTTTTCTATGTTTGTGAGAATATCTTTGTTAAATAAGCCTTAAATAATGAGATTAATAGATATGTAGATATAAGTTTACCTACACACAATAAAGAGTACGCGAGCCAAGTCACACACGTTATCATCGGTCAAAATACGTGTTTTTTTGTAGATCTGTGATCACGTATCCATTCGCAAATACCCTTTTCATCAAAGGGCGAGGAACTTCCCTTTGAGAACAGGGACTTTCCCGAGGATCAATGGTACTTTTCCCAATTTTGAGTCAACTTCAAAGGGAGATTAGGTTTGGGGTGATAAATATGAATCTGGTTGTGGGGGAGGTGTTGGGCGGGGTTGGGTTAAAAAAATTTATAATTCAGAGTGGGTGGGTTGTTAATTGTAGTTGGTTGGGGGATTTATAATAATGAATATTTTATCGGTCCGTATAAAATTAACCGAAAATAATTTCACGTGTTTTGATTTTGATCATTAAATTTCGATCAGGTTAAAACCATTTTTGAAGGTCTTTATGATTGTTATTTCCAATAGAATGTTTCTCACGGGTCCCACATTCTAAGTTTAAGGCGAGGGTCAAAGTTTCAAAAGTACTCAGACTTGTCCAAAATATTTAAGTATTCTTTTTGTATTAGAAAACCTTATACTTTTCGCAGATCCGTGTCAACTTATTTGCATCATTAATTTTTAGTTTATCTCTTTAAAACATTGATATATTTTATTTGAAAAAGGAGGGAGGGGTGTATTCTGGCGGGGGGTCTGGGGAGGGGGGAGTTGTATGTAGGGGTATTAATGCTGAGGAGGTGGGGGTTTGAATCTGCGGGTTGTGGAGAATATAATTCGTTGACTGGATATTTTGTACGTTTCTAAAAAAGATTTGGTCACATTTAGATATATAAAGGAAACTAATCAAGCTTTGTATACATCGTTATATTTACAACAAAGAGAAGAAAAGTATTTTCGTATGCTATGCTAAATGACTAGTTGCCTTGCTTTGCATTGTTTATATATCTTGATTGTATGTTCATTTCAAATTGTATTTGAGCTTGTTGTTTTGTGTAACATTAGTGTTTACGATGCCATGTTATTTATGTGTTTGCTTGCCGATTTCATGAATTTGCATATTACGACTTATGCTAGGTTTTATGCACTTCATTTAGGCATATATCACTTTCTTTGCATATGCTAATCAACATCTTGCTTTATCTTAATATTTTAATAAACCACTTAAGAATAAGAAGTAAGTAAGTTAGTTAAGTGTTTTGAAAAATATTGTTATAAAATATGTGCACATCAAACATAATAACAAATTGCTTTTCGCTCATACAAATTAGATGACATTCTTAATTAAGTAAAACTTACATGTCGTCATTATTATTTAACACTTAAGACCAGGATTGAGCTTGATGGAACACACTCCATAAATCTTTGATTTGTTTTCTTTATACGAGTGAAACGTGAGGGCTTAGGAAGATATTGAGTAGTGAATCAACTCGTTATTCAAATTATGATTGTATTCAGAAATTCGATCTCGTCGCCGGTTTTGAGTGTGAACACGAAATCAGACATATTATTTGCTTAGAACTTAAGATATATCAAATCGTAACTCAAATTTATGACCCTAAATATTATTCTAATTCTACATGTTTAATCACCCTTGGCTAACATGAAAATAATTATGTCTTTTCCAAGATGACGAAAGAACATGATTTGGTTTGCAACTCACACTTGCAATAAAAATATCATATTAAATCTATGTGTTCGTGTTCCAAACCTTAACTCGTGGAAATGAATAAAATACACAATCGAAGTAGGATTGACAACTCGAATGTTTCATATGAAAAACTTAAGTAAATTATTTTGCAGCGGCAATATAATAGCCATATCCAAAACCAAAAAATTAAGATATCAAACAGATGTATTCAAACTCACCAAGCCCCTCTCAAATACACTATCTAACGGTCAGGAATAGTGTTCCAACTCCTATTTTTTCTTTTCTAAAAATTCAAACATCACAACTCCACTTCACACTTTTCACAAAATCAAATCATCCATGTTAGCCTGGTATGTGTTTAGTTACACATACCTTTTACCTTTAAAAACAAGTTAAAATAACCAAAAACGGACTTAAAATGCCAAAAATATGCTTGTTTTGCTAATTGTGTTGTGCAGGAACGGATATTTAGTTTTTGGCCCAAGAAAGGCCCATAGGAAGCCCATAAAGGGTCCGACCCCCTATGGTATTTCCTCTCGTCTAGCTTTCTCTCTCTAAAACCCTCATCTTTTTCTTCCTTAATCTTATTCTGTATATGTTTGTGTGCGAAATGGGATAGTAAATCTTAAAAAGTGTATCAAGAGCCTCCAGTGTGAATCTAGTGGCATATTGTGGTTTTCTTTGCTTATTTTTGTCTTATATCAAGCTTATAAAGCTCTCAGCTTATTTTGTTTTTTTTTTGTAAATTTTGTGTTAAAAGTTTAAAAAGTATTTAGGTTTTGTATGCTCAGAAGGCACTTTATGGTCTAAAGCAGGATCCAAGGGCGTGGTATAACACTTTATCAAGGTTTCTTCTAGACAACAAGTTCTCAAAGGGTGTAGTGGATCCTACGTTATTCCCCCAGAAAACGGGCAAACATATTCTTCTTGTTCAAATTTATGTAGATGATATTATATTTTCCTCGACTGATCCTAAAGCTTGTGTGACACCCTGAGAATTTCTATTTAATAAATTAGCCGTTTCCGTTTAGCAGTTTGAATTTTTGAAGTTTCGTTTAATATCTACGTGTAACCGGGAAGTATTCCCGCTTTTATTTGAGAAACGTCTCTAGGAGCGAACTGGGATGCCTAACGTTGTAGTATTTTGGCAATAGCCACGTTTTTACATTTTATGGCAATATTTAAAATTTCATAATTTTCGGTGATACCATTATTCGTTTCGTTACTTGCGTTAATCGTGGTTTACTTATAACATGAGCTTATACATGTAAGACTTGGAAATTAAATCAAGTGGGAAGCACTAGCAATATAAAATGAAGAGAATCATTTGGTCCCCCCTCCCCTTTGTCTTGTTCGGCCCAAACAAACACCACATGCACCCTTGGTGAACAAGTTTGAATTCAAAATCAATAAGACAAGCCTAAATCACATGATTTGTTATAACTTGAATATGATTGGGAGATCAAATTGGTCCCCTCTCTTCCCTTGTCTCTTGTACACGACACACACACAACACACACTTAGTGTGAGAAGTAAACTTTGTATTATTTAACCCATTATACTTCCATTATCTCATTCATAACACACACACTAGAAATTTAGTTTTCTCTCTTCTTCTTTGCTTTCTTTTGTTCGAACCACCCAAGAAACCCACACACTTTCATAATTTTTCATCTTTGATAAAAAACACTTGAAGATTCATTGAAGGTTTGATCATTTGTATCATCCGGGTATTAATTAAACAACGTTTGGGTTGTTCTAATCTCATCTTTCCTTCTAAAAACCTTCAAACTTTGTAAGTCTTCAAATTCTTAAATAACTTGTACTTTCCTTATCATCTTGATGCATACATGCTAGTTGTACAACTTATTTTGTGAAAACAAGATTTTAAAACTACATAAACCTTAAAAGGTTATATATATATTTCGAAATATATAAAAAGAAATATAAGGAAATCATAGTTTTGTGATCGTGGTTATTTTCGTGTAATAAAAATGGTATGCCATAGCTTATTTTATTCGGCTTATTGTAATAAGCTTTTGGAAAAGCTTATTTAATTATTTCGAGCTTATTAGGGCTTATATTTGGTTCGGCCCAAATAGAAAAAGAAGAGGAAATATTTATTTAGCTTATTTTGGTTTGACTTATATTTTATTAGCTTATTTTGAAAGGACAAACGATAAACTTATTTGGCTTAATAAATAAGCCTGAATATAGCTTATTGGGCTTATAGCCGCATCCCACATACAAGGCCAACACCATAAGCTTATTTTTGAGCTTATATGGTTCGGCTTATTATACTTGGCTTATTATAACACCCCGTGTTTTAGGTCATTGTACGACGATTGCGTGCCCGATGTCGTAAATATTATTCTACGAGTTTCCGTGAACGAGCGTCGACATTTAAAATTTTATTTGTCGCTAATAAATATTTTCGTATTCTATTATGAAAAATTTAGAGAAGAATTGATAATTTTTATTTTTGACGTTTCGTGAGTCAACGGTTGATCGCGCGTTCGTTAATCGTTTTGAGCATCGTAAAAATTTACGACATGTCTCGCTATTATTCTTATGATCATAAAATATCATTTTATGAACCGTGTCATCTTTGTTCCTCAACCTTGGTCATAGCTCGCGTTTAATTAACAAGATATTTACAAGAGATATTATGCAAGATATTTATAAGATATTTATTAGATATTTATCTAAAATATCTTTTAGATATTTTCCTTTAACTTAACCCTAGTTAACTTAACTAGAGTTTCTTAACCTTAGTTAAGCCCTATATAAAGGCTTAACTAGTAAGAAAAACATACAAAACACATTCCTAAGGTGTAAAACACAAAAATCTCTCCCATTTCTCTCTATACATGCCACGGCTCAAGAACACCCCTTTACACAATCCATACAAATTTTTCTACCACTTATACAAGCATACACACATCATTCCTAAGACCTTCTAAGGTGTTTACAAGCATTGGTTAACCATTTGCAAGTATTGGAGCAAAGATTGGAAGATTAGGGTTTCAAACCTAATCTAGGGTTTCCATTGGTGCAAGCTTGTGTTTTTGATCTAACCAAGGGTTTGGATTTGTTTGGTCATCATACTACATATCATCAAGGGTAACTAAGACTCTTTATGTATTCATACTTATGATTTTATGTGTTCATATGTTTTATTTAGCTAAATCACCATTTAGGGTTTCTTTAATGGGTTTTGATTAAAAGTGAGATTAGAACACTTGTTATCTTGAAATCTTGGACAAAACATGACCTAATGGACCTAATATATGTAAGACATAAGATATTAAGGGTTCTAATGGGTTTGTAACAAAGTGGTAAAGCTAAAAAGTCCTAAAAACAAGTTTTAAACACATTTTGAGAAAAATATCTTAAGGGGCTGTTTGTAATTCGAAATTTACATATATGTTTTATGATTTTATAAAATACTACATGTCACAAGGATCGAGGGGTCATAAAGAACTCGAAAAACCGATTAATAACGAAGAAGATACGCTATTTACAAGTTTACGATAGTTAATACTTTTATAAAACAATTTTTATAAAAAGTACTATTCACCACAGAAACTTATACTTTATAAACATCAATAATATGATAAAACTTTCAATTACAAGAACGTGCTCGAAAGAATCGCTAAAAACGGAGCTATAACGAATAAGATACGGCATTTACGGGTTTTGCGTTAATAAGTTATAATCTGTAATGAACAGTAAAAACACTATTCACATCAGAATCATGAAAACCTAAAAATGTGATTTTATGATCACTCGTCTTACTACGAAAGCGTGGGCGTAAGAAACGCGAGAAACGGACTAAAAACGACAAAGTTATGTCATTTTTGCTAAAGGCGTAATTATAAACGTTTTTACCTTATAAATATGATTTCGCTAAAACGATTAGATGGTGATATAGCTATATAGAGATATATGTGTTATTAGTTATCAAAGTGCTATATTACTAGGGAATTTCATAATGAGGCCTCTTCGGATGACGTATCGACGAGTTGTTGGATTTACGATTTAAAGTATCCTAGCTCCTCGTACGTCATGTCATGACCTCTTGATTATGATAGCCCGAATGATAATATGATGATAACTATATAGGATTGTATATGGTAGTTGTTAGACAACGTACTTGAGTACTGATTCGACCTATATTGGATTAGGTTGCTTTCGACGATTATCGAACGCATTTTGCGTGATATACTTGATATTAGCTCACTTGAGGTGAGTTCATAACCCCACGTTTTACATGATTTGTTTTATAAGTTTTGGGGTGAGAACATGCTTGATTATAAATACATTTACTTGGTTGATTACAAATTGATTTATGCACTTCTTTACTTGTCATGCGATGAGATACAATACTTGGTTTACTTTTTGGACGTAAACACATACTTGACTTTTACTCGAATAATTACGGATTAGCTTAGGTTTCATGAACTGTAAATCACTTGGAGGGTGAGCGCGAATGTTATAAAATAGATCTATTGGGGATTGACAAACCCCGTTCGGGTGACTAGCTCTCACTAGTTCGAGATCGAACTAACGAACGTTATACCATGTCGGATGCTGTAATGCAATGTTGCCTTGGGAAGGCGGAAATATAATTACGGTGCCTTGAATAAAGTGGCATACTTACAAGGTCTACGTCACAGTTTCCATGAACTTAGAGTAATCGTAAGTCATTGTCTTATACACCTTTTATAATATTTAAAATGTTACCTTGGGAAGGTGGGAATATATTTATGTTGCCTTGAATAAAGTGGCAAATCACACTTGAAACAAATTTAGGTCATTGTGATCCACTACAATATTGATGACTATTTGAGGTTTTAAATAGGTCATGCATACTTTATAATTATTTGGTTTGCAAAATATATATACTTGAAATATTTTGGGGTTTATACTTAAACAAACCTATGAATTCAACACCTTTATGTTAACATTTTAAAGCAATGTTTTTTAGGGGATCAATAAGGTACGAGGTGCAAGTGATACATTGGTGATTATATTTTGGATGTCATGCATTAAAGATTTGGTCGCATTATGCTTAAGTATAATTGCTAAGGGCTAGAAATCTTTGTAATATTAACAGGTGAACAAGTAAAGCTTTGGGCTTTGTAATAAACAATTTGTTAAATCCAATGTATCAGTTTTAAACGACTTTTAACGGTCGTTCTTTATATATCTTGTGCTATTGATCTTTGAAGTAACACGCCCCGGATCCTTATTCCGCTGCGACCCATTTTGGGGGTGTTACAGATTGGTAATCAGAGCCAAGGTTATAGAGAACCAGGTCAAAATGTTTTTGCTGGACTATAACCGTTTTCAAACATTGCATTCATACAAAAGGGTTTTTCACGGGACAAACTTACACTAGTTGTTTGCACTAGTTAGTTTTACTAGATGCTTACATGATTTATATACGTGTTCATAGGATAGACGAACACTAGAACCCTGTCGAGGTATGGTGGGTTGCACCATAGCCTCAAGACCATACATGATAACTATGTGAAGTTAGATGAACATAATGTTCGAGTACTGTCCAACGTCGAGTAAATTTATTAATTAGGTCGAGATGTGTACCAATTCATGACTGCATCTCAAGACAGTTCTTGTTTGATGAGTTGCGAGATGGAGCCATGACAAAGTTGTTACACAACTCGAGGTGCTTGATAAATTCCCTCGAGGATGGTTAGGACTCGTGAGGCATTGTGTGAAACAAATATATAAAAATTATGTCTGATATGTGCAGACACACTACTTGCTTACTTGCTGACGTGACTTATGTATATATATTTACCCTACCTGGTGCATACTTTAAAATTATTTATATAAGGATTATTTATATAAATACTGGAACATTTCTTTAGGCAAGGTAATACTATAAGCTCGTAGGTCCTAAACGCTACCTAAACATAAAAGCCATGGAGATTCCAGTAAGCTTCTGATGAGGAGCTAGAGTGACCAATGAAGGATCAGCCCTTACCTGCTGATGCCTCACCTACAGCCCTATCGCCGGGCTACATTGCTAACTCTGATCCGAAGGAGGATAAGAATGACCCTGATGAGGATCCTGCTGACTATCCTGTTGACGGAGGGGACAATGATGATAATGAGTCATCTGATGATGAGGACGATGATGATCATGCTACTGTAGGATGTGGAATTATTTATGCCATGGTTGCTATTATCTTATATCTCTGCATAACGTGGTCTCACCTTACATAGATGCTGGGATCACGGAGTGTCATAACTTTTCCTTGGATAAAACTTCATATACATTGTGTTTCCTGTGATTTTCAGGAAACAATGACAACTATTAATCAAGGGATGAGTGTTGAGGAAATTGAGCGGGTTGTAGCCCAGCGAGTGGCTAATGTTATCGAGGCTATTGCTATTTATGAAACAAAAACCAACATATCCCGCAAGGCAATAATTCAGACTGAACGACAAGAAGATAAGGTAGCAGAAAATGCTAGCAACAAGAGGGAGTGGGAAGATAACCACAATGGAAGCTCGAGCCAACAAAATAAAGAGCATAAGATGTTTAGAGCACAAACTACTGGGCCAAGCAACCAGAAAGTCTATTATGGAACTCTTCCATTGTGCAACAGGTGCAAGCTGCACCACAATGGGCCATGTACGGTAGAGTGCGAGAATTGCAAGAAGGTTGGCCACATGACTTGGGATTGTAGGAATCTTGCTGTTGCTAGGAATCAACGAACTCACACCTGTTATAAGTGTGGAAGTCTGAGACACTTCAAGAGTGAGTGTCCAATAGTAAAGTTTCAGAAATGTGTGGACAAAAAGATCAGCACTTTTGTTGAACGTCAAGCTGAGAATAAGAGGAAACATGACAACAACAACCAAGCTCAACAACAACTTCCCAAGAGGCAGAATATGGCCCAAGCCTACGCTGCTGGGACTGGCGAAAGAAAAGAGTATGATGGAACTCTACCACTGTGTAACAAGTGCAAGTTTCATCACAGTGGCCCATGCACTGTAAAATGATCAAACTGCAAGAGGGTTGGTCATCTGACCCGAGACTGTTAGAGTTCTACTGCTACTAACAAGCAGAGAACCCTCACTTGCTATGAATGTGGGAATCAGGGGCACTACAAGAGTGATTGCCCGAGATTGAAGAATCAAAGCCATGGAAACCAAGTTGGAGGTACTCGAGCACGTGGAGTGGTGCATGCCTTAGGAGGAGGAGAAACCAATCAAGACCTTAACAACATTAAAGAGGAGATTAAAGCTTGAAAGAGAAAGTTGTCTCGCTTTGTCTAGTAAACTCTAAGTTGGAACTATCTTAGACTTTATTTCCCCAGGAATTCTCGTTGTATTTCTCTTAAACACCCGTTGTACGAACGATTTCAAATTATCTATCGAATCTATGTATTGTGAAATTTCTGCCAATCTACTTCAATTCTCTAATTATTCATATAAGACATTCTAAAATCATAACGCTATTTTGACGAAAACGAGCAATGCATCGTTAGTCCTCAATTATACATAATTTGATCACCTATGTATAATTCAGGAAGGACCATGCCGTGCTGAGAGTAGTCACCTTAAAACTTCTTGTCAAGAAATAATTTTCTATTCTATTAAGTTTGTGTGCGTATTCATGAAACGCGTTTACTTTGGTAAATTAAATTAGTGACCATAACAACTAAGTAAACCTTTACTCCATCTTACTATAAAGTCGACGTCATCTTATACCAAATCCTAAGCCAAGAAGCTGAGACACATCACTAGTCGCTCTAGGACAAACCGCTATCAAACTTGTTCGCCAAAAGAGTTACGCCGATGTGAGACGGAAGCCAGTAGAATTTCAAGTTGACAACCTGGTTATGCTTAAGGTATCGCCTTAGAAAGGAGAGGTACGCTTTGGCAAACAGGGGAAGTTTAAACCTTAGATAGGTTGGACCTTTCAAGGTGTTGGAACAAGTTGAATCCGTTGCTTACAAACTTAAGCTTCCGCAAGAGCTGAGCAGGGTTCACAATACGTTTCATGTATCCAACTTGAAGAAATGTTATTCTGACGATCCATTAGTCGTTCCATTGGAAGGACTCCAAGTGGATAACAAGCTTCATTTTGTTGAAGAGCCTGTAGAAATCATGGATCGCGAAGTCAAACAATTGAGGCGAAGCCGTGTCCCAATTGTCAAGGTTCGATGGAACTCTAGGCGGGGCCCTGAGTTTACGTGGGAACGTGAAGATCAATTCAGGAAGAAATATCCACACCTCTTCACCAAGACCGCACCATCATCAAGTGCCGTGTCATAAGCCTTGAGGACAAGGCTCATTTAACGGGGGAAGACTATAACACCTCGTAACTTAGGTCATTGTACGACATTATGTAATGCACAATTTATTTTTAGGGTTTTACGCGTTTGCTCTTAAACTGTAAACGTTAAGTTAAATCGCGTAAACTAAAAATGATCATTCAATGTAAACGGGCATTAAACGATTAAATGTTTACATCAAGAAAGTGTTATATGATTATTTAGAGGATAATTATTAACATTGCACATTTTATTTTTATTGGTTACGTTAAGTGGTTACGTTTCACGATAAAGTACGTTTAGGCCTTCCCGGAAACACGTTAACTTATCTACGCTTCATCAAATACCCAAAATTTGTACCCAATACTTAAAGTTTATTTAAAACTTCAAGTATTTATCACTTTATACATATTCCTCATGAAAGAATTCAAATCAAACTCTACCATGTGCAAGTTATACATTTTATTAAATCTATACTACATTATACTTCAAATAATACATTTATACACTAAGTAAAAGATCAAAAGATATTTCATCTCTCCCAGTTACTCTATAATGGCCACAGGCTCAAGAAATACCCCTTTACACAATCATACAAATTTTTCTACCACTTATACAAGTATACACACATCATTCCTAAGACCTTCTAAGGTGTTTACAAGCATTGTTTAACCATTTGCAAGTATTGGAGCAAAGATTGGAAGATTAGGGTTTCAAACCTAATCTAGGGTTTCCATTGGTGCAAGCTTGTGTTTTTGATCTAACCAAGGGTTTGGATTTGTTTGGTCATCATACTACATATCATCAAGGGTACTAAAGCCTATTTATGTATCATACTTATCGATTTTTTGTGTTCATTGTTTATTTAGTAAATCACCATTTTAGGGTTTCTTTAATGGGTTTCTGATTTAAAAGTGAGATTAGAACTCTTGTGTATCTGAAATCTTGGACTAAACTTGGGACCTAATGGACCTAATATATGTAGACATAGTTAATTAAGGGTTCTAATGGGTTGGTAAACAAAGTGGTAAAGCTAATAAAGTCTAAAAAACAAGTTTTAAACACATTTGAGAAAAAATTATCTTAAGGGGCTGTGTGTATTTCGAAATTTACAATATCTTATTGTTTTGATGTTATTTATTAATACATGTCATCAGGATCGAGGGGTCATAAAGGAACTCGATAAAACCGTTTAATAACAAGAGATACGCTATTTACAAGTTTACGATAGTTATTACTTTTATAATAACAAATTTTTATAAAAAGTACTATTCACCACAGAAAACTTATACTTTATAAAATCAAATAATATGATAAAACTTTCAATTACAAGAACGTGCTCGAAAGAATCGCTAAAAACGGAGCTATAACGATAAGATACGATTTAGGGTTTTGGTTAAATGTTATAATCTGTAATGAACAGTAAAAATACTATTCACATCAGAATCATGAAAACCTAAAAATGTGATTTTATGATCACTCGTCTTACTACGAAAGCGTGGGTGTAAGAAAAGCGAGAAACGGACTAAAAACGACAAAGTTATGTCATTTTTGCTAAAGGCGTAATTATAAACGTTTTTACCTTATAAATATGATTTCGCTAAAACGATTAGATGGTGATATAGCTATATAGAGATATATGTGTTATTAGTTATCAAAGTGCTATATTACTAGGGAATTTCATAATGAGGCCTCTTCGGATAAATGTATCGACGAGTTGTTGGATTTACGATTTAAAGTATCCTAGCTCCTCGTACGTCATATCATGACCTCTTGATTATGATAGCCCGAACGATAATATGATGATAGCTATATAGGATTGTATATGGGAGTTGTTAGACAACGTACTTGAGTACTGATTCGACCTATATTAGATTAGGTTTCTTTCGACGATTATCGGATGCTTTTTGCGTGATATACTTGATATTAGCTCACTTGAGGTGAGTTCATAACCCCACATTTTACATGATTTGTTTTATAAGTTTTGGGGTGAGAACATGCTTGTTTATAAATACATTTACTTGGTTGATTACAAATTGATTTATACACTTATTTATATATCTCGTGATGAGATGCAATACTTGGTTAAATTTTTGGACGTAAACACATACTGGATTTTTAATTGAATGATTACGGATTAGCTTAAGTAAGATTGGACTGTAAATCACTTGGAGGGTGAGCGCGAATGTTATAAAATAGATCTATTGGGGATTGACAAACCCCGTTCGGGTGACTAGCTCTCACTAGTTCGAGATCGAACTAACGAACGTTATACCATGTCGGATGCTGTAATGCAATGTTGCCTTGGGAAGGCGGAAATATAATTACGGTGCCTTGAATAAAGTGGCATACTTACAAGGTCTACGTCACAGTTTCCATGAACTTAGAGTAATCGTAAGTCATTGTCTTATACACATTTTATAATATTTAAAATGTTACCTTGGGAAGGTGGGAATATATTTATGTTGCCTTGAATAAAGTGGCAAATCATACTTGAAACAAATTTGGGACATTGTGATCCATTACAATATTGATGACTATTTGAGGTTTTAAATAGGTCATGCATACTTTATAATTCTTTGGTTTGCAAAATATATATACTTGAAACTATTTGGGATTTATACTTAAACAAACCTATGAATTCACCAACTTTATGTTGACGTTTTAAAGCAATGTTTTTCAGGGGATCAATAAGGCACGAGGTGCAAGGGATACATTGGTGATTATATTTTGGATGTCATGCATTAAAGATTTTGTCGCATTATGCTTAAGTATAATTGCTAAGGGCTAGAAATCTTTGTAATATTAACAGGTGAACAAGTAAAGCTTTGGGCTTTGTAATAAACAATTTGTTAAATCCAATGTATCAGTTTTAAATGACTTTTAACGGTCGTTCTTTATATATCTTGTGCTATTGATCTTTGAAGTAACACGCCCCGGATCCTTATTCCGCTGCGACCCATTTTGGGGGTGTTACAATTGGGTGTCTGAAACTGAGGAAGAAGATGTGCCTAAGATTAAAACTGTTGAGATATTTAATAAACCTAGTTATGCTAAGATAAACTTTGTTAAGTCTACTAAGCAAGTAAAATCTCCTAGGAACACATCAGTTGATAAAAATAGGAAAAACATACCTAGTCCTAGAGGAAACAAGAGAAACTGGAATCAGCAGATGTCTCAAAAATTAGGGAATGATTTTGAGATGTTCAACAAAGCTTGTCATATGTGTGGTAGTTTTGAACATTTGAGGAAAGATTCAATAACTGGTATAATAATCAAAGGTTTCAAAACCAGTTTAGACTAATGTTCAAAGGATGAACAAACATAATTTCTCTAAATTAACTCACCCCAATCCAAAAAGTGTTGGGTTTCAGAAGTTTCTACAACTTAGTGCTGCTACTTATACAAGTTATTACTGCTAGTTCTACTTAGTGCTGCTGGTGAAGAATGCTAAAGATTTATGAAAATAGACTAAGTAGTTAGTACTGTTAGTTATAAATAGTTAGTACTACCAGTATATATGTTAATACTGGTAGTAGAGTTAGTACTGTTAGTAGTAAGTCAGTACTGCTAGCTATATAGATAGTATTGCTTAAGTGATATGCATGAGATATATTAGGAATAGATATGCATGATTAATTAACGCGTTTTGTAAGCCCATTAGGGTTTCCTTGGTGTATAAAAGGAACCCTGCGGCACTAGTTAGATATACAAGTTTCACAAATATTCATAGTTAGTAATCTGTAACCTAGCATATTAATAGTAATTAAAGTTCTGTTTTATTCATTGTTCTTCTTAGCAGTATAAGTTAGTTTCCGGATAACTTATATTGTTCATAGTCATTGTTTCTCTTGTAGTTAGTTTGGATCTATCCAGATTAGCTACCACCCTTAACAGGCTAGAAAGATCTATTCAGACTGGGATCAACAAGTGGTATCAGAGCTTGTTGAGAAACTCTGAGTAAGAAGAATGAAAACAGATCTGTTATAAACCTTTATCTTTCAGATCTATTCAATGGTAGGAGAAGATGAATTTCATGATGATAATTCACCACCACCACCACCACCACAAGTTACACCTACACAACAAGCCTCTCATACTCTGTCAACTATTAAACTCCTTATTCTGAAGAAAGGTGAGTATGACATCTGGGCCATGAAAATGGAACATTACTTAGGGCATACAGATTATCCTATATGGGAAGTCATACAAAAGGGAAATGGTCCAGTACAACTCTCAACAAATACAAATGGACAAATAAGGGTTTTGCCTCCTAAAACTGCTAAAGAGATTTTGGCTAAGAAAGAGAGAAAAGCAAGGACAACCTTGCTCATATCTATACCAGAAGACCATTTAGCAAAATTTCACAAAATAACTGATGCTAAAGAAATGTAGGAAGCTATCAAATCCAAATTTGGTGGCAATGATGAATCTAAGAAGATGAAAAAATACATTCTCAAGCAACAATTTGAAAGCTTTTCTGTATCCAACTCAGAAGGATTACACAAAGGATATGACAGGTTTCAGAGTCTTCTGAGTCAACTTGAGATTCATAGTGCAGGTGTCTCCACTGAAGATGTCAATCAGAAGTTTCTTAGGTCTTTACCTGCTTCCTGGTACCAAGTATCCTTGATAATGAGGACCTAGCCAAGAGTAGATACTCTTAATTTCGATGATCTCTATAACAATCTTAGAGTCTTTGAGTCTGGTGTTAAAGGCTCTAATGCATCACCTTCCAGCACACAGAATGTGGCGTTTGTTTCTTCTGAAAGCACTAACAGTACTAATGATGTTAGTACTGCTTATGGTGTTTCTACTTCTTCTAGCCATAACTCACAAAAGGAAGGATCTTCATCATACACTGATGAACTCAAGTACTCTTTCTTTGCTAGTCAATCAAGTGGTCTACAATTGGATCATGAAGATCTTGAACAGGTTGATGAGTTTGATTTAGAAGAGATGGATTTGAAATGGCAAGTGGCCATGATTTCTATGAGATTGAATAAGTTTTACAAGAAGACAGGGAGAAGGCTACAGTTTGATGCCAAGGAACCAGTTGGCTTTAAAAAGACCAAGGTTGAGTACTTCAATTTCCATAACACAAGGCACTTTGCTAGAGAGTGTAGATCAAAAGGAAATCAAGAAAGCAGAAGGAGAGATGCAGGGAACAGTGAATATAAAGCGAAAGACAATAGGAGGAGACCTAGAAAATAGGAGGAACCTAAAGCTTTAGTAACTCTTGATAGGAATGGTGTTGATTAGATTGGTCATGCACAAGATGAGCAAGAGAACTTCACTTTGATGGCTCACAACAACTCAGGCTTAAACACTGAGGTAACATCTTGTTCAAAAGAATGTGAGGAATCTTATGCTAAGCTTAAGAAATTATATAATGAACAAAGGGAATAACTTGGTGTAGCTAGTATAGAAATTAAAGCCTATACTCAAGCTTTAAAAAAGGTAGAAGCTCAATTGGTCTGTCATCAACAAAATCAACTTATTTATGAAGAAAAAATTAGGTTTATGAAAATTGATTTAGATGATAAAACTAATGTGCTCACATATCATAAGAAACTATTAGCAGAAGCTGTAAAAGAAAAGGAAGAATTAAAAACCAAACTAGAAAATTTTCAAAGTTCTTCTAAAGGCCTTAGTAAACTGCTAAATAGTCAGATGAGTACTAGGGACAAATCTGGGCTTGGGTATGGAAATCAAATACATGAAGGTGTCTTAAGTTATGAAAAAGAAGTTCTTGAAAGTGTGTTTGACAGTCGGTCTAGTGATGTAGAAGATAGTCCTGTGAATGATAGATTTGCAAAAGTTGAAGGAATGCATGCAGTTCCCCCTCCAATGACAGGAAACTACATGCCTCCTAAATCTGATTTTAGAATAGATGAGTCAAATTTTACATATGGTCCAAAACAGTCTAAAACTAGTGAATCTGATGCTAAGCGAAGCTTATTTCTCCTTTCGGGTCGTAGTTCCTCGGAACAACCCTCCTTATACCCACCTTTTAGTTTGTTAATCAAATCGAGGTGAGCCGTACGTCGTAAGAGACACAAATGGCAAGTTTTTAAATCTTTTGTTCGAGTTGGGAACCAACAAGTTCACCGGAAGTTATTATGATAATACCTCAATTGAGAATATTATATTTTGTTATTTTTACCAATTTGTGAATTTTTTTTTTATAATTTTTTTTGGACAATGTTTTTATATTTTTGGTTTTTTTTTCTTTTGTTTTTATATGATAATTATACTAATAAAAGAAAATGAAAAATATTTTTGTACTTTTTTATATTTTTATAGAAGAAAATATTCACAGATTCAAACACAAATTGTCAAACGTAACGATAATCGTTTTTCAGCCTCCCCGGCAACGGCGCCAAAATTTGACTCGCGTATTCTTACTCCTTTTTATATATAGATAAATATAAATAAATATAAATATATAACAAGGATCAAAATTCATAAAATCAATGAAACCAGAAGTAGTATAGAATATTTCCGGGTCGTTATGTCCTAACGAGGCTTGAATGGAAAATCGAATGACGGATTGATAATTGATGTTCGAATATGACAAGGATGTGATGAGGTACTAAACCTAATAAGCAAATGCACGAAAAGATAAGCAAGGAAAATAAGCTAAAGCAGGCATAGGGGCTAGGAATGGTAAATACACTAAAAACTTTTATACTAGGACACAAATAAGCTCAAATAAGCTTAAGACAAATCAAATAAGCTAGACTAACTCTAAATAAGCAAATTTAGCAAGCAATTAAACTAAGTTAAATAGGAGAAACTCAGCAGTACTATCCACAGTACTAACAATATTAACTATCAGTACTAACTTGGAGTTAGTACAGCTAGCTTTGAGTTAGTACTGCCAGCTTTAGCAAAACACAATGAAACAGGGAATAAGCAAATAGGCTAAAACAGATATTTAACTACCCCTAATAAGCACTCAGGCATAAGAATAAGCAAATAGAATAAACTAAAATGGCAAATAAGCTAAAAAGCTACAAACTGATAAACTATTAAAATTGCTTTGAACAGGTGAATAAGCTTAAATAAGCTCTACTAAAGACAGTAAACGAAAATAGGCTTAATCTACTATAAAAAGCTGAGGAAATCTTAAATAAGCAGAAATAATAAGCAATAATGACCCAACAGTACTAATAGTTTAAACTACCAATACTAACTTGAAGTTAGTACTGCTAGCTTTGAGTTAGTACTGCTAGCCCTAAAATGTTAAAAGAGAACCAGCAGTACTAACTATGGGTTAGAACTGCTTGTTCCAAACACCCCTTAAAGTTTTTAAAAATCATTTTCTTTTTATTTTAAACTTATTTGGACCTAAATTGTTAAAAACAGATTATCAAATAACAAAATAAGACACTTATAAGCAGACTTCAATCAAGAATAAGCACTTAAATAAGCTAAATCAATCTAACAGCATTCACTAACATGCTACCAGTACTAACTGAAAAAGTGACACAAACTAATTTTAAACTAACAACTAAGCAAGATAAGCACTAAACATCATGATAAAGCATAAATAAGCAAATATAGGTAACGAATAAGCACTGTAAGTAGTTCTACAGTAAATAAGAAAAATAAGAAAAAGAGAGACTTACAACACCCTTGCTCAAGAAAGGGTTAAACAAAGATTCTACAAGCTTTAGCTTGTGTAAAACAAGCTAGTAGTGTCCATAAGCCCATCCAGAACTAGCTTATCATCCATAAGCTGTGGTATATTTGAGTGTGGAGTTTTTTGTGACTTTACTTAAATTCTTAGTGTTTAAGTTAAGATAAATGACTTATATGATTTTATAAGACTTAAAACATATTAAGTAACTTCTTAACACATTTTAAACACAAATCACACACTTGAGCAGTTTAAAAAAACTTGACTTTTTTAACTCATAAACTTCAAACTTTCATTAATTCGTAAAAAAGAGTACATGGCAGTAAAATGAACTGAATAAAATGCTAAAATGACTTAATAAAAATTACAATAAAACTAAGATTAGCTAAGATAATCTAAAATGCATTCAAGGCTTACAAAAGGCTCTATTTATAGCCGAAGTCTTCTCTTTTTGGATATGCAGCTTTTGTTTTATTTGTGAGAGACTTCCATGGTGTTTTAGTTATGTGAGGGACTTGATAAAAGTAATCTCAGCCTTCAATTTCTTTTGTGCTTCTATTGAGTCAATCACAGCCATCGAAAATACTTGGAAATGGTGAGGGATTGCCTACATGGAAATTATAAAGCTGGGGGGGGAGATAGTGGAGGAGGGGGAAACATTTTATCCAGGGTGTTGAATGGTTTTTTGGTAAAGAAGGTGTGAAGGGAAACCGTGAGTGGGTTTTGGGTTTTAGTTGGGCGGGGGGGAAAATGGCTTGGGTAAGTTGCATGCTTTGGGCCCCTCTTTCTTGCATATAACTTTATTGTAAACTTTGCCCTTTTATGATACAACTTTAAGGGTTTAGCAGAACTGGCCCCTAAAGTTATACTTCACCCGGTATGCAATTTCAGCCCTTGTCTTGCTATTCTAGTAATACAACTTGAGGTTTGGCAATTTTAGTCCCTCAGGTTGTATTTTCTTCACTTGGTGGACTTTTGACTTTGTCGGGGATGACTATCCTGTTGACTTTTTTACTTTGACTGACTTTGGCTTTGATTTGACTTTTTCTTCTCCATTTCGTGCTCAGTTTTGTTGTTTTTGGCTTTGTTTTTCGTCCTTTTGTTTGATATCCGTTTCCTGCACAATACAAATGCAAAACATACAAATACAATGTATTTTTGGTACGTTTTTGATCATTTAAGTTTGTTTTTAATGGAAAAGGTATGTGTAATTAAGCACATACCAATACCAATTATGGAAATCATAGAGGGGGGTGAATACGTTTCCATTTAAAATCTTAAATTGTTTCGTATCAAATTATCGATCAAGAGTGACACAATATGATGAGTGTTCATGCGAGTTATATACACATAGTAATACATCGATTTACAACAACATAAACCAACACACAATATTCACATTTATTCATGACATAAACATAATTAAAACTATATAATCAACACATCACACAATTGCAAGTAAAAATATAAAGCGATAAATGCGAGCATAAAAGTAAAGAGATAAGTAAAAGGAAATGCAAATTGGACACGATGATTTATAGTGGTTCGGTCATGAAGCACCTCTTTGCCCTACTCCACACCTCGAGTACCCAACTCAAGAGTTAACTCCATAGTCAAATAAGCTCCTTCGGCGGGAGAATAGAAACGTACACATTTTGCTATATCAATTTCCGACACTAGCTAGATGTCGAGTTCTAATACTTAGCTAGAACCATGTACCACAACTTCACAACTTCCCACTACACAACTTTGCTTCACGGACTTGATTCACGACTTCACAACACAACTTCACAACTACTTTCACGACTTCACAATACAACTTCACAACTACACAACTTCTTCACGCCTTAATATTCTTCACCACACTACTTCACTACTTCACTTCTACTTTCACACCTATCTATCTAAACTTCCTATGATCACCACGATCTAACAACTATACACACCATTATCATCATGATCTAACTATTACATAAGTTTGGAATACATGAACTCGATCTATACATTGTGAATGCAAAACATGTCACAAATGCACTAACTACACAACTTCGTATCTTGACGATAACGAGAGTTCTTCTCTTTCACTTGAATGAATGGATGATTGGATCACATTTTAAACATACTTATAGTAAGTTAAGTGATCAAAGGAAAGGGTTGGAAGTGAGGTTTTAGATCTGAGAAAACTATGTGCAAAGAGGTGAGAAAATTTGTGGAAAGAGTCTACTATTTATAGGAAAATATATTAATTTTTTATTTGGGCGGTCCCCTTAATTATACAAGGGCGGTCCCCTTAATTATGGCCGATCCCCTTAATTAATTAAGGGGGCCGCTTATTTTTCAGACGCTCCTTTTTTTTGTCCTTTTGTAAAGAAGGTTTTTTCTAGAACTTTCTAGCCGTTTTTGGGTAGAAAATTTAAATTCAAAATATTTATTTTAAATAAAACATTTCTTATAAATGCAAAAATATTTTGTATATGTTTTTTAAAATTTTTTGTCCCATTTTATAAAAAAAATGTAAGGTTTGGAAAAATAAAAATTTTATTTGATCATTCAACAAATTAAAGTTTGTTTGTCCATACTTTTAGTGATTTACGTCGGGTACGAACTTAAATTTGTTGTTGAAGAAAACATGAGACGTCGAAATATGTTGACATATGAATTGATGATTTGTGATTACGAGTAACTTAAGCACTTTACGTTATGTGTTATAAGTTACATGTTTGTCATCACCAAAACATGAAGAGAATGTATAGATTAAATATCGTAATGTAATATTTCTACCAACAGAAACGTCTAGCAACACTCCATTGTTATAAACCAGAAATACCTAAGATGAAGTTTCAAGAAAAACTCTCAGTATAATGTTTATGTATTACTTGCTATTATCATCCCTTTGTTACCGATACCATTAAACCATGGATATGGATCCTAACTCATTCCATATAGTTTAACTATTTAGTTTCTCGTTATAGAAGTTAATTCTGATCTACCAAACGTAATCAAGAATCATCTTAAATTACACTTTAGATGCGGCCACACAATCATCTGATTAATTTTGGAGAGGCGACAATGGTATCATACTGCAATTAAACAATTAGAGGAACAATTTTTTATTGACTACAAGTGTTGTGGATGCTGCTTCACATCACTTCCAAGAATAGCCTTTATAACTACCTTTTTAAGTATTGCGTTTGACTTATAATTAAAAAGTGATATCCATACATGCCAAAGTTGTTTGTATCTCAAGTCTAAGGATGACTTATTTAACCATTTTCGATATCTTACTCATGATAAGGATCTAAAAGTAAATATTTAAAGGTTGGGGTGTCCAATATGCATCCCTTGTGAATAACATGTGAGTTTGGTGGGAACAATCCACAGATTCAAATGTATAACCAAACACTCACATTTGTCTTAATGTAATAATATTCCTATATTGTTAACCAAAAATAGACATATTTAGAAAAATAAAATTAATCAAGGATTAAACATGCAAATATAGAACACAGTAGTATAAATGAAAATGATCATACCGGGTATATCAATTCATTATTTTAATACAACTGCTTTTAGTTCCATTATCTAAATACTAAAAACAGATATGCATAAGACTAACTAGTAAGTTGAAATCTAATGTTTCCAACATTCTCAACTCTTTCTTTGCAAGAAAACTAAATAGTCATATGAATAAACTTTCCGAATACTTGTTTCAAATTCACAAATTGTGAAGGATTTGAATGATATGATGAGTGTCGTATTTTCATTCTATTGCAAGTGTCATAGTATGGAAATGTCACAGTACTTTAACGGGGTATTTGTAATCACTAACATACCTATTTCAGACGGTTTATGGAAAACTAGAAGGGGGTTGAATAGTTTTACCAAGTTAAAATTTTAATCAATTTGTTAATTGGAATAGTGTAGATCTATTTGTTTAAACATGAGTTAGTTACGACATATATAAAATGTAATAAAGGATATGAGACACTGATTTTTATAGTGGTTCGGCTACAAGGTCACCTTCCTTGCCCTACTCTACTCCTCGAGTCACCTACTCGAGAATTCCAATCCACTAGTCACCAATACTCCTTTTACCGGCAAAGAAGCCTCGCAACGTTGTTTACACCTTTTAACAGTACAAAGCTAAATACCGGATTCTTCACAAGGTAGAATCAAACCATCACCCGCTACCCTTTATATGGTAGTAAGCTAAATACCATGTTCCAATCAAGGAGGAACAAGACCCCATGATGCTTACCCTCTAATAGGTACTAAGCAACTTTACAACAAAGATAGATTCAACCCTATGAATCCTACCAAATGGTTTACATTTCCTGAATGCTTTAAGCACAAATATAATACACTACCCTATACTTTGTGGTGATTGATGATGCTTGGATATCAATAGATAGATCTTCAAAGAATGAGAGATGCGTGTCTAAGATTTCCTTGTTGCTTGATCTCATATGCCAAAGCTGGCAGAACTTCTCCTATTAAGAAATTCACCAAAACACTAAAACGAAAAAGATCACGATCAATGATTAATGATCAGATGTTAGCTGAGTATGAGTGTGAGAAACTAATCTAATTGATTACCTAAAACCAGAAAATGACTTGGTATTTGTAGGCTTGAAGTTTACTGTAGCCCAGTTCTGCCGGTTCCATTACTTTAATGGAACCGGCCAGTGCAGAGGTACAGAACCGGCTAATACTGTAGCCCAGTTCTTGACGGTTCCATCTCCACAATGGAACCGGCCAATAAAACTGGAAGGAACCGGCTTTCGGACAACAAATCCGAATTTAGATTTCAAAAAATATTGTCTAGATATGTTTTGAAGTCATGCATGATGTATAAAATATTTTTCTTTTATAGAAAAATACCTTTTAGTTTATACTTTGTTAATATATGCTTAGAACTTATTTTGTACATTTTTATTCTAAAAATGTATTTAAATGATTTATGAGAACTAACAAAGTAAACATGTAAAGTATGATGTGTGAGGTAAATGAAATGATAGTTGAGTTAGAAAACTATTGGTTTAAAACTAGTAAATTTTATTTTCTACTTCCGATGATTTTATGTTTTGTTATCAACAAAACATAGATAGATCGTAAAATATAAATAAACGTTTTTACGGTTTATTTGTATTAAAAATCTTCCCTTTTTTGTTGATGACAAAACAAAATTTTATCGAAAGTAAATTACAAAGTTTATATGTTTTAAATTGGAGTTTTTACTTCATTCTTCCCTTTTTTGTCGAAACAAAAAGAGCGTCGAAGAAAAACTAACCAACGAAAGATTATGTAATGAAATGAAGTAATTTTGAGTGGTTTGACTAAAATAAAACCAAGGATGATTTGAAGAGAATCAAAGTTGATTAAACGAGAATCAAATCCAATGCTCCCATTGACGACTGCTCCCCCTAAATGGGATTGTCAAGGATTCCAAATGAATTTAGAAAGCTACAATAAAAACATGTTAGTAAGGAGAATGATATGCTCCACCTTAATGGAAGAACCCTGTGACAACTGTTATTGTAAGATGTATAATTAAAGAGGAAAGAAAAAAAAATTGTAGTGATGCTTAGCTGTCGGTTCTAGCCGCATCTGTTCCTAAAAATGAACCGACTTTATAATTGGATAGAACCGACTGACCTACAGTAAAGTCAGCTAAGCCAGTTTTTGGTGGGAAGCAATTTATTCAAAATGTACATTACAAGAAGCAATGAGATCAGTAAGTAAGCCATTTCATCATCTAAATGAACGCGAATTCATAATCATTTCAACACGAATTCAATATTTAAGGGGACACATGATCATGGCCACTTCAATATACGAAGGAACGAACATCACAAATGATAGCACATAATTTAATTTTCATAAGGAACAAATCATGAAGTAACACATATTGACCAATGTCAACAAAAACTAAAGTCATGATTAAGGACTTATTAGTCTAAAGCTAAAGAAAACTAAGGGCACACGAGCTTGTCATTGTCATCCTACTGTTGTTAGTTTGAGAGATGATTTAGACGTTCAAGGATGTGGTTTAGCATGAATCTCATTTCATTTTGGAGGTTGTTAACTGATGTGCTATCGTGTAGGGTCAATTTATTAATTACCAAGTTTTACATTTATATTTAGCCGACTTATCCTAAAAAAACACTTTAAGAGGTAGTGTACCCGATCGGGTGGAGTTTCGTGGTAAGTAGGGTGTCGAACACTAAGAGTGAGGTCGTTAACCTTATAATCTATTAGTATTTTAATTACTTCTATTTGAGTTAATTCTATTTACTTGTTAAACCTATGCTATATACGCTTCTAATAGATATGGGGGGTTTCCAACCTGAGAAACTGGCACAGGTTTTATGGTGACAATAATCAATTCTAAACACAATAAACATGCAAGAAAACAATCAGAAGATAAAAGAGCGGTGCAAGCCAAATAATAGAAAACTGTATTAGCCATATTAAATCCTGCGTTTGGTTATTGTTTACAACCAACAAGGGTGCGTTTGGTTATTGTTCCCAGCCAACATGGGTGCGTTTGGCTTGTGGTAATAGCCTTGAGGGCTGTTTGGTTCAAAACAGTCACGAGGGGGGTGTTTGTTCGGGCTATTAATTTTGGTTAGGGTGCGTTTGGTTTGTGACAGCCCCATCAAGGGCGTGTTTGGTTGTTGTTAACAACCATAATGGCTGTTTGGTTGTGCAGATTAAGGGCGTTTGGGGTTGTTATATTCGCATAGGGTGCGTTTGGCTGGTTTCCAACAATTAGGGAGCGTTTGGTTATGAGACGACAAATAGGTATAACTTAAGGTTTTAAAAAAAATAAAAATAAATAAATAAATAAATAAATAAATATTAAAACCGGACATAAATGGTGGTTTAAATTGGTTAAATAAATATAGTGTTTACTAATTGGTTTAATTTAGATATAATAACGTATAAATATTATATTTAGAACACGCAGACATTTGAGATAATGGAAACACGCATAAATTACAACATATATTGAATGAGGAAAAGTGTTGAGTTTTGCGAATATGGAAAACCTTACATAACCTAAATGTCATTCAGTCAATATACCATATATTTTTATAATTGGTAACGTATTGCTCTTAAAATTTATTATTTATTTTTGAAAACGGTATTAGAGACTAGTTATATTTTTAAGATATTATTAAAATTTGCAATACAATAACTTGACAACAAACGAAAAACTATACGTTTACAATTAGACAACTTTATTGACACGATTCGTCGTGGTTACGAATAGTGATAATTATAAAATATTATTTTATATTTTATAATTATCAGCTAGAAGGTAACCTAATAATTGTTGTAAAAGGCTTTTCAAACATCGGTTAACTTAATTAAAAATCTTAAAGCGTACGATTACGTTACATAAGAACTTTTGTTTAATTAAGTGGCGATTTCAGATATGAGTCAACTATAGGGGGTATTAATTATTTTATCTCATATTATATAATACCTGCAAGGTATATTATACTTTTCATTAATATGGGGATTGATTGTCTTTGTTATATAATTCACGATTAGGAATTATATAAGGGAATTTTTCATAAGTAATATATAAGGAATATATATTACACACTGTTCGTATATTTTCAATTTATTTATTTAACCAACCACCAAACCATTACAATGTTAAATCTAAATCTTTATCAACGCGTCGCGTTGACATAACAATTCACCGGGAAACCCAAACATATTATCCTAGGCTAGTGGATCTTAGCCTTTAAGATTAGTTGCAACTTCTCGATCGAGCCGCTTCGTCTTCCATTCGTATTATGCATATTAGATTGCCTCTTGCCAATGTTCCTTCATCATCAATGTGATGTTCTTAACTCGCTTTTCAATTTTTTGAATGTTTATAAACCAGCTGAGACTGGGAATACATGCTTGTCTACAAACTTTTTACTTACTGTGTTATCTTATAACAATGTGATTGTTTTTAAAGGATATTATGAGTTCCATAGCCTCACTTTTACTCGTTTTGGATAACGGTTATATATATTTTTGGGATGAAAATATGCATCGTTTTATAAATGGACACAACATGCTTTGTTTTATAAATTGGACGCAAGTATTGATTACATGTTTGCCTAAGTAACGATAACCCAGTTAAGTCCCATGTCATGAACTGTCAATTGCATAGATGTAGTTGGGAATTACACTATGTGGAGGCGAATGTTATTTAAATAGATTCTATTCGGAAGACCTCCCGTTTGGGTGATTAGCTATCACCGTGAACGAACGTTATAGCATGTCGAATTTAGGATGTTTAGGGTTAGACATCCATATGGGCGTAAATTGCAATATATAGTTTAATTGCAAGAAAGATCGTCGAGCTTCAGTGTCATGAGCTTAGTGTAAATGTAATCTAGTTTTTGTGAGATCTGCATGTGTTGCATTATCACGGGAAAATTCTTGCGGTCCTACCTTATATAAATTTTATTTTCCAGGAAATCCATATGCACGGGGTGCAGGATACCTTTTGGTGCATAAAAATTTGTCATGCTTCTTTATATAAAATCTTTGGGATATGATTGGTACTTTTGGTGACATTAAATTTGTCATGCATTCTTTATAAAAAATCTTTGGGATATAGATTGGTACTTTTGGGACATTTAAAATTTGTTTATGCTTTCTTTATAAAAATATCTTGGGATAAGATGGTACTTTTGGGTGACATTTTTTTTTTTTTAAACATAATGTGTCGTGCATTCTTTATAAATTCTTTCGGGATTTTTACATCGTTCCTGTGGATGATACGGTGGCGATTACTTTATATTTAAACTGATCTATGGAAACTCACCATAACTTTTTGTTGACCTTTTTTAAGCAGGTTTTCTAGGTAAAGTATATGCTCAGATTTCTTGAAGTGGCATTGGAGTCTATACATAAGCTTTTTCATTGGATGCAATTATGGACATTTGTTATATCATTTCAGATTTTGATTAAATCAACGAGATTACTTTTCAAACGGACACATTTAGAGGTCGTTCTTCTTGTAACTAGCGATGTGTATTATGATAGTAGCACCCATGTGGTATTCGCTGCATTGTTGTATTTTTGGGCGGTGCTTACAGATTGGTATCAGAGGACTGGCTTTAGTGAAACTAGTTGGCATATTTTACCCTAGACTATAGTCGTTTCATAAACATGTTCACTATCAAATCCATTTTCAAAGTGCATACACGCTACTTGCTGATGTGCTTACGTTCGCGTGCTACATTAAGTGCTTACTGTGGCCATTCATATATATAATATATAATTATTATTATGTTTGTATTCCTTTTCGCGTATGTCGTACGCTTATTTATATAAGAATTATTATATAAATACCAGAATATTTTTAAGACATTGTGAGTTATACAATGGTCTCATTCTACTCGTCAGACATTGTGAGTTATACAATGGTCTCATTTTACTTCCTAGACATTGTGAGTTGCACAATGGTTTCATTTCGTCCTCGGGCATTGTAAGTTAAACAATGGTCTCTAAGGACAATAATTTTCTTCATAACTTTATACTATATTGTATTACACGAAGACCGTTATAAATTTTGGTTACATGGGATTATGTATAAATCTAAGTATTACAAGTCTTGTATAGGCGGGACTTGTAATAGGAGGATTTATATGATAAGTGCTATGTTGACTGGTTCATCGAGACTTTTACCTGGGTTACTCTAACCAAGGTACTCATTACCTATCTTGAACTCTAGGTCGATATTTTTGGGTAGTTTTACTCCCAGCTTCCAAAGACGAGTTTGGAACACTCGTCCCATACCCATTAGAGCACATGCATCGTCATGTCATCCATCAACTTGAAGGTTATGTGGGTACGCGTATTGCATCGGGAATTATTAAGTAGGATGATTTATGATTTATTTATTTGAAAGGATTGGGACGCCTTTTCAGTTAAATAAATACATTATAAATCACCGAACCATAAGTTTATCAATTGATTATTTACATAAATTAGGACGCTTCTTTATGCAAATAATGAATTATAAATGAGTGGGCTTAATGGTATCCGATATGACCACGAGTTAACAAAATTTGAAAATCGCCAGAATCTGTTGAAAAGGGTCTAGAGACACAATCGTGAAGGCCTCATTTTGAGCTACCTTATCTCATTCTTAATTCATTTCTTTTATGATCGCAAATCCTTGCAATCATGAACTGTTGGTGAAGCTAACCGACTTGTACACGCTTGAGCTAATGGTGCACGTGGGGGGGGGGATGATTCATCACAACTAAACGATCTGAGCTACCATGAATCCGCCGATTATCGCATAAGCTCTCATCGCGAGCTCCTTTTCATTATTGACTTTATTACGGGATGTTGTTTCTCGGAGGGTCTACACCCTTTGTATATCCCATCACCATTTGTCATAGTGATTGTGTTATTGATTGCTGTTGTTGGGTCCTGGAGTGGCCCCAGATTTTACAAACTTTATCAACCAAGTGATGAAACCCAAACAAGATAAGCATAGTCGATAATCGTATTCAGTTGATTTACGTCGTTGCAGACAAAAAGTATACCAATTTAAGTCATGATCTAATTAAGTATTGCCAAAGTAAGTGGGGGTACTTACATTCATCTATGCCACGTTGTTGTGGTAATCAAACATAAAGATAGCAGAAACGAGACTATTGCCCTAAGACATTTATGACTTTATAAGACATACCACGAGGTCATAAGATCTGTGATGATATATTTTGAGGTACCCATATTGATAGATTAAATATCCTGGACAAACCTAGCCAAAATTTTTGGTAGATTGGGAGGTGTAGAAACACTGAATTTTTGCTGAATAAGTTATCAGCATTTGATTAGAACGAGTATATTAAATCATAAGTCTTTTCTCGGTCACACAAACGGTTAGCACAAATTTAATCTCGGGACGAGATTTCTTTAAGGGGTAGGTACTGTAACATCCGAGAATTTTCGAGAATTTTGATATTTTTAAATGACGAAAACTCTGATTTCCACTCGCTTGATCTTTTTACACTCTTATTTTTTCTAATTGCACTTATATAACAGGTCTGGACTTGGACTTATAAGAATGACCATCTAAAGCACATTTTCACGGCTCGGACCCTAAAGCAATTCGATGTGAAACGACATTCCTGACAACTTTTCAGTTTTACCCGAGACCTGAAAACGAGCCGAAAAGGGCTAAAACAGCACCGCAAACATTATTCGAACAATATACAACGCGGACACACAAAAACAATTAAATTTGTTTTTAATTATCAGTATTTATTTAATAAAAATATTAAATAAATTAGTCATCATTTTAATTAAAAGCGTTGCGGATAACGCGAATACTCGAGTTGAAATCCAATTTTATTTCGGACAAGACGAAACCGGTTCACAAAATGAATAACAGATATATTATTAAATGTTATAAAATATTTATGAAACATTATCAAGTAAATACTCATTTTTATCAGAAAAATGATTCGGAAAACAATGGCGCAAGTTTCAAGAGTTGAATCATCCGTTAAGTCGCTCAAATGAGTCCCGAACCGCTTTTATCAAAAAGTATATGAAAAAGTTACATAATAAACCCTCAACTATTATCAACTTGCCACTTCATTTTATAATTTCTATATATAAACAAAAATTTATACATTTATTCATTTCCATCTCTATCAACACACACACACCTCATAAATTCTCTCTCCCCTCTCCTCTCTCACCACCGCCGGCCGGCCAGCCACCATCACGCCGCCGCCGGAATACTTTTCCGGCGGGATTTTTCCGGCGAATGCAAAAAGATGGGAAACCGGCCGATCTATCGGATCCCCTATACACTCGCCGTCACGCGCCACCCTCGTCACTACCACCATTGTCACTGCCTCCCCATGGCAGCCCCTAACACCACCGCCACTCCATCACCACGTACCACCACACCGAAACCACCCTCATCACCTTCACCCCATCATCACCACCCCCACGCCATCACTGCCACAGCAGCCGCTGCCTCCCCATGGCAGCCGCCGTGCATCACCACCGACACCATCATCACCACCATCATCGTCCCATCATCATCACGCCACAACCACCGCCACCACCGCGAGCCCACAGTCACCATAACACCACCATCATCATCTTATCATCATCATCATCACCCCGTCACCCCGCCCCCACCTCCACCGAAACCACCACGACAGTCGCCACCTCCCAAGGGTGCGCGTGGTTTTATAACCACCCACAACGGGTGCGTTTGATTTGTCACAGCAGAGGTGCGTTTGGTTGGGTGGTTTTCAGCCGGTATAGGGTGCGTTTGTTTCTGTTGTAATAACACCACAGCCGCCACTAGAGGGTGAGTGTGGTGGTTATAGTTAGCACCACAGCGAGGTGCGTTGGTTTGTAGTTTGCACCAACGAAGGGTGCGTTTGGTTGCGGGTTGACAGCCACCTCTAGGGTGCGTTGGGTTGGGTTATAAAACAAAAGGGTGCGTCGGGTTTGGCTGTTGGAACAGCGGGTCGGGTTGTCGGGTTTTGGCAGCGTGGCAACGGGTTAGGGTGTGTTAGGTTTAGACAATAACACCGAAGAGGGTGGGTTCGGGTTAAGGTTATAACCACAAGGGGTGTTGTTTTCTGTGGCAGCCCACCCCAAGGGCGTGTTTGGTTTGGGTGGCAGCAAGAAAGCCACGAGGGGAGTGTGCGTCGGGTTGGGTTCACAGCCGCAAGGGTGCGTTGGTTTGTGGGTTAACGGAGAGGGTGAGTCGAGTTTGTTTGTTGGTTTGGGTTAAACAGCCGGGGAGAGGGTGTCGTTGGTTTGTTTGGGCTGTCAAACAGCCGGGGCGGGTGCGAGTTGGTAGGCTGCCGGGACAGCCGGGGGGAGGGGTTGTCGGGTAGAGTTGCAACAAAAGAAGCCGGGGTGTCGAGTTTGACTCGGGACAGCCGGGTGCGTTTGGTTTCGTTTATAGAAACAAAGGGTGCGTTTGGTTTAGGTTATAGCAAAAAGGGGTGTTTGTTTTGACGGTGGCAGCCACCACGCGGGGTTGCTGTGGGTGGCAGCCACCGCCCTAAGGGCGTGTTTGGTTCGAGTGATACAAAGGAGGTTTTGGTATAGCGAGACAACGAGGGTTCGTTTGGTTTAACGAGGAAACCACGAGGGTTTGTCTAGTTGATTAAATTGTCAAATAAAAATAATTAGAGTTTTAATAAATATTAAAACTGGATAAATACTCATCGGTGGTTTTAAAACGGTTAAATAAATATAATATTTATTAAGTGGGTTAATTTAGATATAATGATATATATATGTTATATCTATGAAACGCGGATATTTGAGATATTGGGAATGCAGATAATTACGATATATATATATATATATTGATTAAAGGGTCTGCTTTTATTCAAAGTCTGTTACCCATTGAATTGTTGTCGAAATAATTAGGGTAATTATTTATTCACACATTTTATATAATACTTGCAAATTATTATATACTTTTCAAAAATCTTCGGGTTGATCGTTATTATGATATAATTCACGGTAAGAATTATATAAGGGTTATTTTTCATATGTAATATATAAAGTATATATATTACACACTTTGGGAATATTCTAAATTTATTTATTTAACCAACCACCAAACCATTTCAAAGATTAAATCTAAATCTTTATCAACGCGTCGCGTTGACATAACAATTCACCGGGGAACCCAAACATATTATCCTAGGCTAGTGGGACTTAGCCGTTAAGTTAAGCTGCATCTTCTCGGTCAAGCAGCTTCATCTTCCGTTCGTATTGTGCATATTAGATGCCTACCTATCAATCGTTCTTCAAACATCAAGGTGAGTTCATAGCCCCACATTTTACATGTTTTACATATATTTTGGGGTGAGAACATGCTTGTTACAAATTCAATTACGTGTTTGATTTAAACTCGTTACGTGCTCATTTTCAACTCGTCTGCATACATGTTTACAAACGCATTTACATGGTTGATTACCTGTTTGGTTTACATACTCATTTATATATCTCGTGAGGAGATACAATACCTGGTTTAGTTTTTAAACGTAAACGCATGCTATATTTTATGATATGGATTAGCTCCGGTTGTATGTTACAAGTAATTCAATGCTGAGGGTGTCCGGGTGGGGACATCCGGTGTAGGCACACGTCAAGTAATTCAATGCTGAGGGTGTCCAGGTGGGGACATCCGGTGTAGGCACACGTCAAGTAATTCAATGCTGAGGGTGTCCAGGTGGGGACATCCGGTGTAGGCACACGTCAAGTAATTCAGTGCTGAGGGTGTCCAGGTGGGGACATCCGTTGTAAGCACATGGCCATTGTTTATGTTAGCGACTTAGTTTCATGAACTTAAAGTAATGGTAATCATGGTTTTATACACACTTGAATAAAGTGGCAATACATATTTTGGATATTTGTGATCCAACTTTGACACGTACATTTTGGGACTATTTGGGGATAGAAATGGTCTTGCATATTTTACAGCTAATTGATTTCTAAAAATCATACATACATTTTGGAATGACGTTTAAGGATTTAAATGGTCACACAATTATTTTATGATACTGTAGGGAGACAGTAGTCACTAAACGTTTTTATATGACACTGTAATGATACAGTGGGCAGATACATTTATTGGAACTAACGTTTGTATTACAGAAACTATGAGACTCACCAACTTTATGTGACCTTTTTAAGCATGTTTTTCTCAGGTGAATTAGATGCTCGATTTCTTGAAGTGCATTGGAGTCTATACATTCAAGCTTTTCATTGTGATGCAATTATGGGACAAATGTATATTAAATTCAAGATTTTGATTAAATCAACGAGATTGTTTTACAATCGACACATTTAGAGGTCGTTCTCTTGTATCTAGCGCTGTGTATTATGAAGTAGCACCCCATGTGGTATTCCGCTGCATTGTTGTATTTTTGGGGGTGTTACACATTGAAGTTGAAGGTTCATTGCTATAGTCGTGAATGCTGAGTTGTGAATGGTTATCATCATAAGTCTTTTGTAATTGGGGCACGGGGTCAGAGTTGTCATAATCTGACGCCTTTGTCAATTCTTTAATTTCATCAAAGTTGATATGAATGGATTCAACTATCAATCTGGTTCTCTTGTTGTAGACTCTATATCCCTTTGATTGAGTATAATATCCCACCATAATGCACGGATCCCATTTTTCTTTCATTTTGTCTAGGTTTTCACCATCTTGGGTTATGTAACAGGTGCAACCAAAGATGTGAAGGTGTTTAAGAGACGGTTTTATGCCATTAATGATGTGATATGGTGTCTTTTCTTGTCAGGGGATGATGAAAGATCTATTCTGAGTATAACATGCGATTGCTATAGCTTCAGCCCAAAAGAATAAAGGAAGTTTAGAAGCTGAAAGCATCGTTCGAGCAGCCTCAACAAGAGTACGGTTTCGTCTTTCGACAATGCCGTTTTGTTCAAGTGTTCGAGGAGTGGAAGTTTGATGTTCAATGCCTTCTTCTTTAAAATAAGCATGGAGTGTCTTGTTTAAGAACTATGTACCTCTGTCAGTATGAACAGTAATCACCTGGGCTTGAAGGTTTCGTTGAATCATATTGAGAAAGTCTTTAAGTATTTATGGTGTTTCATCCTTGGTTCTTAGAAAGAGAGTCCAAGTGTATCGAGAATAGTCATCAACAATCACTAGAATGTATTTGGTAATACCCCTAAATTGGGTTGCAGCGGAATAAGGGTCCGGAAGTGTTACTTAATAATACAATAGCACAAGATATGAGAACGACCTCTATATGAGTCATTTTAAAAGATACATTTGATTAACTGAAATGTTTGTTACAAAATCTCCAAGCTTAAATTGTTCATCGATGTGAAAACATAAAGATTTTGATACATAACAGAATGTCCCAAAATGTAAAGCAGTAAATCTTTAGTGCAATTAGACTTCAAAATGATGCTTCCAAATGTATCCATGTTGTGCACTTATTGACCTGAGAAAAACATGCTTAAAAATGTCAACATAAAGTTGGTGAATTCACAGGTTTATGTATATATATAAAGTAGGACCGCAAGATTCAAAGTGTAAGACACGTAACACATATAATATCTCAAAATGTAATTACGATTCCCTAAGCTCATGACAACGAAGCTACAACATGTATGTCTGCAAATTAATGCCAATAATGTGCCCGTGTAGATGTTCAACCCGCAACATCCAAAATGTTCCAACATGGTATACGTCTGTTAGTTCGGTACACCGAAGCTAGTGAGCGCTACTTACCTAAACGGGGATGTCAATCCCAAATAGATATATTTATAACACTCGCGTTTACCTCCAGTAATTGACAGTTCATGATTCATGAGTATATTGGGTTATCGCTACTTAGGCAAACTCGTAATTTGTTTAAAAGTATACTTGCGTCCAAATGTAAAACAATACATGTTTCTCACCCCGAGAGTTGTAAATATATTGTAATTGTATAAAATAGGGCTATGAACTCACCTCGGTGAATGAATTGATTATATAAATCAAATAAGTGAATCGTCACGTAAAATCCGAATGCAACCTAATTAATTATAGGTCGTACGAGTATAATGTATTTCAAATAAATAACCTAATTATTTATAGATCGTATGATTATAGATCGTTCAAGTGGGACGATTGGCTTAAGAACCCTTATATTGTTCTTGTTTGATCTAGCTCCTTGCTAGTGTTTTTAATAATCGCCGTTCAAAAAAAAAACAATATAAATTATAGAGTTACATCACCACCTAATAGTTTTTTGTTTAAATTATAAATGTTAAAACAATAAATAAGTTACGCTTGATATTTAATGTCCAAATGTATGTGTCCGTAAAAATGTTATCTTTGTCCAATAATTGATTATTTGTTAAAAACACTCGATTTAATGTTTTTATTATTTGTATAATGTTATTATATACATAGTTTAGTCATTTTGTAAAATAATATTTATAAAGTTAAAAATTTATATAAATATTATATAAGTGATACTACATTGTTTTGTAAAGTTTTTATTAAAAACGAACCAACACTATACATGTCAGGAAATAGTGCACACGAGTAAAATAGTGCATAGAAAATCATATCTTTCTTGTTTTAACTCCGTTTAACACGTTTCTTTATACCCTCGGTTTTGTATAAAGAAAATCTATTAAATCACTTAATCGCATGGTACATGCTCAATTATTATGTGATAGAATACTGTTTGTATTGATACTTTTAGTAAGATTTGTTTGAGATCAGAGTTGTAAATTTGTATAAGTAATTACTGAAATTGTATAAAGGATATTAAGATTGTATAGGATTTCTTGTATAGAAAAAAAAGAGAATAAACATAGATAAATAAGAACTGTTATAGTCGGTTATTAGAAATTACTCCAAGTTTTTGTTAGCGTGTTCAGGTGTAAGATGACCCATCTGAACATAAACGGCTATCGTCCGATAGATTCTACAAATAATCTCACAAATACTTGACACATCTAATCTCTAAACTTATGGGTTCCTCAGCTCAGACTACAGTCTTCTATAAACTTCATACTTTACTCATAATACAATGTTTTATAGCTCTCTAATTATCGTCCTCACCTTGAAATACTCACTTCATATCTCCCATTAGTTACTAAATCCGTTTCGCCGAGTTCCCCCCCCTTTACATGCACGGCAATCGTTATTGTAATGTACTTAATTTGATATTAAACGTTTATAAATGTCACTAAAAATGTGTGCAAAAGGAGTTTATACAAAACTGTTTGTATATATATATTTTATATATATATATATAGTATATTATTATATTGAAATTTTTGTAATAATTAATATCTCATTAATTTTAGCTATCGTTTTTTGATGTTCTTTATATGCTCAGATCATCACTAAGATGTACTATTCATATTAAAATGTTGTAATAAACTGATACAAAAATTCGTGGGAGAAAGTTTATACAAAAATGTTAGGGATATATGTTATATATATAATTTGATTTTTATAGATTATAACATGGTTTTATAAATTTACAAGTCCTTCTAATCTGTCCATTACACCATCTTGTGTATAATTAAAGTCCTTTACATTATAGTTCTCTATTTAGTCTTTATTTCATAGGTAAATATCAAGAAATTAAAAGAAATAATCATGATTTCATGTAAATCTACTTTAGATCTAAGAAATAAATTATAACTAGTTTTATAATTTATCCAATAATTGTAATATGTCAAGTTAAGTATTTCACCTGGATCTACAATATTTGTAACATCATTTTACCATATGAACATATATTTACTTGATTGCGTTATAACTTGATTTTATTTTAGAAACTTTATAAAATAAATAAAAGTGACGTGATTTAACAATATAAGAAATTTATTGTTTGCATATTAAAAATAAATTGAAATAAAGGTTAGTGTGTGATTATAAACCTTGAGTGAATGATGGATGTGATGAACATAATAATCCTATAAAACCCTAACTTAATGTGTTTAAACCCTTGCTTCCAAAACAAACCCTAGCCTTGAAAACTCTAATTTCTTTTCTTGGAAAACCCTTGATTTTACTTGCAAAATCACTTGATACACCTTAGATATTAACCCTAAACACACTTTATAACTTGTATCTTTGAAAATACAAAACTATTGAATTTATTTGGGATTGTATTGTGAGATGTGGGTTTTGATACCAACGGGAGATGATTTTTGTGATTTTGCTAGTTAATAGGATAAATGTATAAGTCTTGCAAATATGAGCCTTTATATAGCCAAAATATCTAGCCAAAACCACTAACAAAACCATGGTATTCTACTTAGAATGACTAGTGTGTAAGAGCCCATGGGGGGAGTGGTTTTGTGTAAGAAATGTATGGAGTTGTGTAAGAAGTTAGTAGGAGATTGCTTTAATTGTTTTCTAACTCATGTTTGTTTTACTAGAGGCATTTGTAGATATTCTTTTGTTTTTCTCTTATAGATCCCGAACCAAAGTATGCATTTATATAAGAAATTATATAATTTTTGAGTATTGGGTATAATTTTGGGTATTTGATTGAGTATAGATAGGTAGAATGATTTACTTGTATGCAAAAAGGTTCCAAAACCCGAAACGTAAACATTTTACGTAAGTTATAAAAATAAAATATTAAAAAAATCTTATTATTATTTTCGTAAAAAATTATTATAAACGCTTGCTTGACGTAAACTTTTATTTGTTTGATGTCCATTTACGTTGATTGTTGATTTTTATTTTACGCGATTTAACTAAACGATAAAAAGTAAAAGTAAATGCGTAAAACCCTAAAAATAAATAATGGCAAGATTGAAGTCGTAAAATGACCTAAAATAATGGATTGTTACAGTCTTCCCTCGTTAAAAGATCTTTGTCCTCAAAGCTTTAAGACGTGGCATTGGATGAAGATGCGCGATTGGTGAAGAGGTGCGGATACTTCTTCTTGAATTGATCTTCACCTTCCCATTTGAACACAGGACCTCTCCTAGAGTTCCATTGAACTTTGATAATTGGAATACGGACTTTCTTCAATCGTTTAACCTCACGATTCATGATCTACACTGGTTCTTCAACGAAGTAAAGTTTGTCATCAATATGTATTTCATCCAACGAAATTGCTAACTATTCGTCGGATAAACATTTCTTTAAATTAGATACGTGAAATGTGTTATGAACCCAGCTTAATTGTTGAGGAAGTTCGAGTCTGTAAGAAATGGTTCCCACTTTTACTAGTGCCTTGAAAGGCCCAATGTACCTCAGGTTCAACTTCCCCCGTTTTCTAAAACGGATAACCCCTTTCCAAGGCGAAACTTTTAACATAACCCTATCTCCAACTTGCAATTCCAAAGGCTTACGCCTTACATCGGCATAACTCTTCTGTCGATCATGAGAAGCTTGAATTCTGGTTTTGATTTGAACGATTTTCTGGTGGACCGGTGAGCTAAACGTCTTCGACCTCGGCCCAGCAAACAGGTGAACAACATTTTTAGCCATAAAGTGCCTTAAATGGTACGGCTTTGATGCTTGTATGATAACTATTGTTGTATGAGAACTCAATTAATGGTAAGTGTCTATCCCAACCCTTCCCAAAATCTATCACACAGGCGTGTAACATATCTTCAAGAGTTTGGATGGTACTTTCGCTTTGTCCTATCACGTCTCCGAGGATGGTACCGAAAAGTACTCCATATCAACAAGAGTACCCAAAGCCTTCTGGAATAACCTCCAGAAATTTGACGTAAATCTACCATTACGGTCACAAATGACTGAGACTGGTATCCCATGTCTCATGACTACTTCTTTCATGTACAGACTTGTCAGTTTGTCCATAGGGTCATTTTCCTTCATCGGTAAAAAGTATGCAGACTGGGTAAGTCGATCTACAATACCCAAATGGTATCATAACTAATTAACATCCTTGGGAGCTTGGTGATAAATCCATGGTGATATTGTCCCACTTCCACCGAGGAATCTTAGGTTTCACCAACAAACCAGATGGTTTTTGGTGTTCAGCCTTTGTCCTTTTAAGCACGTCAAACACTTAGTAAACATTAGGTAGGCAATATCGCTTTCTTGTTGGGACACCATTATAATTTACTTCTTGTCTTTGGTACATATTGTCAGTACCCGATGAACTATATTTGATTTGTTGAGACTCCCCCCCTCATGCATAATCAAAGTCCTTAGATCACTAAAGCATGGCAACCAAATTCTGTTATTCAAACATAGTGTTCCGTCAGCACGCGGTTCCAACTTTTCTTTCCTAAGGTTTTCTGATTCCCTTAAAGTTTCAACCAACATACCTCCCACATCTTCAGCCTCGAGGTTTTCTTGTTTTCTTGCCTCAGTCCCAGCTTTCAAAATTTGCTTAGGAAGATTCAAACCAATAGTCATAACTAAGGCTCAAACATGTAATGGCTTAATTCGTTCTTTTCTGCTTAAAGCGTCAGCCACTACATTTGCTTTTTCCGGGTGATAACGAATTTCATAATCATAATCACTGAGCAATTCCAACCAATGACGATGTCTCATGTTTAACTCCTTCTGATCAAGGATGTGTTGTAAACTTTTGTGATCAGTGAACACTGTAAACTTTGTTCCATACATATAGTGTCTCCAGATCTTTAGAACGAACACTACTGCTCCTAATTCCAAATCATGAGTTGTGTAATTCTTCTCATGAATATTTAATTTTCGTGATGTATAGGCAATCACCTTCTCGGTTTGCATCAACACAGCACCTAATCCTTTATCTGAAGCATCACAATAAACTATAAAGTTCTCAGCTCCTTCAGATAAAACCAATATAGGTGCGATGCATAGTTTCTGCTTCAATATCTAAAAAGTGTCTTCTGCTTTGTTACCCTAATCAAACTTGACATTCTTCTGGGTTAGCTTGGTCATTGATTTGGGTATCTTTGAAAATCCTTCAATGAATCTTCGATAATAACCGACAAGACCTAAAAATTGATAAATCTCTGTTGGTGTCTTAGGAGATGCCAAATCTTTAATAGACTCGATCTTGGCGGGATCCATATAAATCCCCTTATTGTCTATCATGTGATCGAGGAACTGTACTTTGGGAATCCAAAATTCACACTTAGAAAATTTGGCATACAACTCCTCCTTCTTAAGCAACTCTAAGATTAACTCTTCATGTTCTTGCTTGCTCTATGAGTAGATCAGAATATCATCAATAAAGACGATGACAAATTTATCCAGATATGGATTGCACACCGAGTTAAACTAATTTAAAACATCAATTAATATTGTCTTATTATAATGTACTAGGCATTTAGACCCGTACGTTGCTCACGAGTTGTATGTAGTTGCTGAGTGCGTAATGTGTTGAGGTCGTGTGATGAGGTGTCATTTTATACACTTTTTCGGGGTCGTTTAACCCTTTAAATCGTGCATTTATGCCCAAAATAGGCACTTAATCATTCCTTTTCAGGAATTTAGCATTTGGAAGGTATTTGGAGGAAATACACGTGACTTGGGCTCATTTGGAGAAGAAATGGACAAGACTACGGACCTACACCAACATCTCTTAAGAATTTCTACTCAGAAGCTGGAGACGGCGTCACAGATTACACGTGACGCTGTCACAACCCATCTCAAGACGGCGTCACAAGATCTCCAGACGGCGTCAGAATGTACGACCCAGTCCATTATCTAGAATATTCTATTCATGACGGCGTCACGATTAACATGCGACGTCGTCACATCGATTTTTCTATAAATACAAATCCGTTTTTAGGGTTTTAAGTGTATAACTTTAGAGTAAGAGAAAGGGACGAACCCTAGTTCATTTAGCAGTTGTTAGGGACGATTTTAGGGCCTCAAAACCCTATTGTACTTCCTTCAATTCATGTTTTAAT
>BQNB010004321.1:11197-102661 GCA_026074375.1 Tanacetum coccineum | reverse complement strand
TAGTCATTATTTGATGGATCAAAATTTGTCTTAGGAAATGATGATCTGTCGAATCTGAAAGATGATTATTTTATATTTTGAAAATCAACACCCAAGAAAATAAGATTTCTCTTATTTTGTCACATAAGCGCACTGACACGTACACTTACGAATTTAAAGGAAGCACGGGTTGTGATGCAAAATAATCACAAGCCTTTGAATGAATATAAAGTAATTCATTCCCGAGAAAATTAATTCCCGTTATGAGGTCAAGTTGTCTTTTTGACGACATACTTGCCTTGAAGATGATGACCGGGTTGCTATATGAAATAATAGCAACCCATTTTGGAAGTGAAATATAAAGTAACCCTACTCCCCTTAACTGCATGGAGAGAGTCTCATGCGAGTCGTTATGACCAAGTCGTTCTGAAGCGAAAATACCTACGGTATTGTTCGGAATGAGTGTGTCTAGAAAGGAGTGATGAATTAGCTAGTAGTAATGAAGATCGGTGGTTGTTCTGGAGACGTGTCAAGACCAAGTATAGTCGGTGTGCTAGTAAGCGATGATAGATTTGAGCTATCAAGGGTGTAAACCTGATACCGGCATTGAGAAGGGATCTTCTTGGAGTCGCAAGATTCTTAAGGTGGGTGAAAGCTGAGATGATTAGTCCCGAGGTTAAAAGTGAGGAATGAAGAAGACTCCTCCTACATTGGATGTATGATGCCTTTGATGTATCAACAGATGACCGTGAAGAAGACTTTTTCCACGAAATAGAATGTGGTGGTAGTATAGTTGTAAGTATACATGTTGTCGTCAAGGATTAGAATAAGGCACTAAGCGACACCTGATTTAAGGTAAGTGATCCTTTCTCCTAGACGTAACAACTTTGTGTGCGTATGAAAGAGCGAAAAGATTGGAGATTCCAGCCGAATGGTAACATCCGTTTTCATCTTGGAGGAACAATTGAAGTAGCTAACGCCTTAAGCCGAACGATATCAAAATAGGGTTGAGTGTGAGTGTTTTGATTTGATGGTACAGTTCACCAGAAGATGTTACGCGATGAGCTAAGACCGAGTCGTTTATGCTAGTCACGGTGTGGAAACGTTGGAGTCTTGATTTTCGTCGAACGAGCCCATGATACTTGATTGTTTCCTTGATTGTTTTCAATTTGTCTTTCGATAATATGTGTTTTCTAGTGGGATTATCACCGCCAAACTATATGAAAGATGTGCTTTATGTGTTTTACGTGCTATGTGCTTTTGAATGATAGTAAGCGCTTATGTCGCTTTTGTGTGGTCGTGATACGACTTAGGACGTGAGTGAATGGGTGTGTTTACCCCAAATGTAGATGAAGGATGATTTGAGAGGTACGTAAGCCTGGTAGACCATTGTCGGTTGTGGCATGTTAACCCATGGGCATGACTATGGTAGGCTAAAACCTAACCGTGAATTAGTCAAGATCATTACTAAGAAACATGGCCATCCGGCAAGCTTGGTATAATAATCGATCTAATCGGGTTCGGTATGGACCGCGTGATAAGCATCGCCATTGCTGAGGCTTCCTGATAAGTAAGCATAGATGATTTGCTAAAACTTATGGAAAGCAAGCATAATTGTTGCCAAGCGTGATGATAAGCTAGGTAGAAATATAAAGTCATTTTAAAATGACTAATAGGCGATTATGTGCTTAATTGAATATATAATTTTTCTTTGTGCTATAATGCGTTTGATGGGGTCGTAGGTACTCTGGAATATTTTTTGCAACCGGTAGGGCGTTATTAAATGAGACCGAAAGGGCGACATATGTATTTTGGTTTTGGATAATGATGAGTATTTTGATTTGGATAATGATATAAATACATATTGGTTTTGGTTATTAACGCCTATTTTGGTTTTAATTAGCAACGTATGTTTTAGTTTTGTGTGAGGATGTGCGTTTTTGTTCCGTTAAATTGATCACCAAACTAAGATTTGGGTTGATATTTCTTTTAAAGCCTTTCGTTTGGAAACGACGTGATTTATGTTTTCTCGAATATGTTTCGTGACGTACTTTGTCTCTTATAATAAGAGCTGTTGTAATTATATTTTTGATTTTGTTGACATGAATTACCATTTTTTTGTTGACTTTCCATCCGGAATAGTCAGAGCGAGTATTATATCGAGTAATTTGTACGTTCGAGCATGTGAGGCAATTCGACAATGAGGAAGCCGTCTCACCGTAAGAGAAATTAAGACGAGTAAGAAAGGACGAGCACCGAGACAGCGCTCCCTTAAGGTGGGTGGAATGTAACAACCCAAGTTTCACGACACGTATGACAATCGCGGATCCGACGTCATAATTATTATTTCATAAATTCATATGATTGAATGTCGACATTTAAATTTTATTTGTTCTAAATAATTATTTTCGTATTTTATTACGAACGGAATTTAGAAATTTTTATTTTTACGTTTCGCTAGTCAACGTTTGACCGCGCGATCGCTAAGCGTTTTGAGGATCGTAGAAATTTCGACGCGCTTCGTTATTTATTTTTATGATGATAATTTGTATTTTATCGTCCTCGTCCCGAGTTAGTCGAAACCGAGTCAAAACTTTATTTTTACGTGAGTTAATATTTTTATTAAATATTTTAAACCAAATCAAGTGTGACGGAAATAAGTTTAGTCACGAAAATATAATCCCGAGCCTATGGCCGGTTATGGACCAAAACTAACACTTATGTGTTATATTTTAAAGAGCTTTGAAAGATCAAGGACTAGAAGTATCAAGTTCCCAAACTAATTTTCTATAAATACCAACACCCCATACCATATAATTCTTTTACAAAAAAATTCTCTTCCCTTGTCCTTCCTTTTGTTCGGCCGGAAACCACCACCACCGCCGGAAAAGTTTTTCGGTCACCGGAAACCGCCATGGTCGCCGAAAAAATCACATGCATTCCGATCAACCTATATTTTCCGAATCCTCTCTTCATTTCCTACACATCTACGCAATAAAATAACACATGCAATGGATATTTTCGGAGTTAGAGTTCGGGTTTGATTCATAAGATTTCGAGTTGAGGGGTTGTTTAAAATGGTTAGATTAAGGTATTGTCGAAGTGGGTTTTGTCAAAAACGGTTCGGGTGTTGTGTTTGTGTTCACGTCCGAAGGTTCGAACCACAAGGAAGGCCGAAACCAACACCTTGTGTGTTGTTGTGAGTATTCTCTTTGTCATTTGTTTTGTTTAGGTTTGTTTATTTGATTCGATTTCGCATACTACATGTGATGAAATCCGATGGGTATTGCGTTAGACTAGATTAGAATTGATATTGAAGATGTTAAATGGGCTAGATGATGTTGATTTGAGGTTGTCGGAAGCCAAAAATATGGTTTTGATGGGTTATTAAAAGTGTAATTTTAAAAACGAGCAGAAACTTTGACATGGAAAACGAGGTCCGAAAATTTATGAAAACTGATTTTTGATTTAAGAATATGAAAGATCTTATTTTTATGAAGGTTTCGGTAATTTGAGCGTCCCGTAACTCCTAATAACGAAGAAGTTACGGCAAAAACAAGTTTAGAAAAAATAAAATGTTGTAATCAGCTATATAAGCTTATTTTGCTTGCTGATCCGATTTTCAATAGATATTTTGGGCACTTTCGAGTTTGTTTCAGCCTTCGGCAAAACACGAAAGTTGTCCGGAATGACGTTTTACATAAAATCTCTTTTTGGGCAAAGTCACAAAAATGTGATATAGCGGGTCAAAACCGATGGTCAAACTGCTGCGTTTTTATTGAAAATATAAGTTACAGCAGAATTGAAAAAGGGCATTTTGGTCATTTTCTGTCGAGATTCAGGTCTCGGCTAAAACTAAAAAGTTGTCCGAAATATCGTTTCACATAAAATCTCTTTTTACTCCGAGTTGTGAAAATGTGATTTAGATGGTCGTTTGGCGCGGGTCAGATTTGGGTAAAAATAAATATAAGTATAAAAGTCAAAGAAAGTCAAATGTTGACTTTAAAAAGTCAACGGGTCATATAAGACTTATATAATTTTTAACTAAGTACATGAATATAAATAAAATGATAAGTATTAAAAATATACTTAGATGTTTAAACTTACCAAAGATGGTAACTTTTCGAAAATAGTAACTTTCTAAAAATAGAAAGTTTCCTAAAATAGAAAGTTTTCGATTAAGCTATGTAAAAATATAAATAAAAGAACGATCGTAACCCAATTGAATGGGGCTTTGGTATTTAAGTCGCGCAAGTGGATTTCTCATCACATGTATGTATGTTTAGATATAAGATATATACATATATATTTTTCCGTGATGCACGCATCGTTGACTCTACTTTTCAGTATAGTAATTGAGCGACATAAATTATAGGTCGTGATCGTGCTCGTTGATTCCCCGTAGATTGTTTCGATTATTTGACCTTCGACTTCGATCAAGGTGAGTTCATAGACTCGCTTTTAAATGTTTTAAATATTTTTAAACCCGCGAGGGGGATACTTGCTTGTTTTGAAAATGAGAACGCAATGTGTTTTGATGATAAATATGATTCCATTCACTATTGAGTATATGTCTTTTACTGTGTGATCGTTAATTGCCTTGTTGTTGGTGAACGCTAATGCATTAAATAGATCTATTGGGTTTGACAACCATGTCTGGGGTTTGAATCAGTTGTGACCACCCTGTCAAACATACATTTTGTAGTTAGTATTAGGAAAAGTGGCATACTTCTCGGACATTATTTTATCCTACGGGATGAATGTGTTAAGTTTCGGTACATGGGCTCATTTAGTTAGAAATCAATATTTTTATAACTTGTCTTACGAGCAATGTTATATGTTTTGTTGAACCAAATATGCGTTCTAACTGTTATTTGTAAACTCTATGAATTCACTCAACGTTTTGTTGACCTTTTTAAGCATGTATCTCAGGTTAGTAGTTGTTGATGGCTTAGATGGGACTGAACGCGGATATCAAGGACGGTGTCTTGGTGAATAGTGTCGTTTAATAAAAACAATGTTTTAGAAATGGAAGTCTTAAGACTTGTAAAGGTAGAATTATCTATTGTCTTTTGGGACCTATGTAACTCTGATCTTTCTAATAAATGAAATTGTTCTTTATAAACTTATCTTTGAGCGTTTACTAGGACTCGTGTGCACGTATTATGAAGTAGCACCCCAAATGTTGTATTCCGCTGCGTATTGTAGTTTGGGGGTGTTACAGAATGGTACCAGAGCATTTTACAAAACTTGGACTACAACTGTTTTTGGAAAAGTTTCACTAGTCTTTCACCGATGTCCGATATCCGCGCGCGTGTTGTTCCCGATCCTTAGAAGCCTTATGTGGTATTTTAATTGCATATTATGTGCGTGACAAGTGAGATACACTTGGTATAAGTAATGATTATATAAGTATATATATATGGGTGCGTTCAAATAAGAAGGCTAATTTTTGTAAGAAGGAAAGAAGAGATCTTAGCCTTCCATTCATCCCCTCCTTTTTTTGATCTAAAGGCATAGATTAATCCAAAATTTACACGAAGCATACTAGTAAGGGGTATTTCTGTCTTTTGAATTTCAAGGCTACTATATAAAATGAAAAGAAAACATACACACTTTTATTTTTAAGTGTGAAACCGACAACTCTTTCAAAAACATAAACACAACTTATATCACCACCATCAACCACCAAACACCATAGCCTTCACCACCACCAACCAACACAGCCTTCACCACCACCGTCGTTCAACCACCCATTTACCTTCTACAATCGTCTTCAACAAACGTTGTTCACCTTCTCAACATTGTATTCTACTGGAATCGCTACCGGAATCATCACCGGAATCTCAATTAATTAATCACCACCGTATTCAATTTGTTTGGAACGTTGTTCCAATGCTAATTTGAATGCTAATTGTGGTAATTATTTTCAATTAATTACTTTTTTAGTGGTTTTGGGGTTTGTAATTTTTTTAACTGTTAGATCTTGTCACGCGTGAAAATTTATAGAAGATTATTTTAGTTTTCTAAGAATATCTTCACATGTGAAATTGTTTATCGAGGAATGATGTTTTGGTCTTAGTAGCCTTCGATTTAAGTTTTGTAGGAATATCTTCACGGGTGAAGACATTATAGAAGATTATTTTAGTTTTTAAGAATGTCTTCACATGTGAAATTATTTATCGAGGAATGATGTTTTGGTCTTAGTAGCCTTTGATTTATGTTTTGTACGAATATCTTCACGGGTGAAGATGTTATAGAAGATTATTTTAGTTTTTTAAGAATATCTTCACCCGTGAAATTGTTTATAAAGGAATGACGTTTTGGTCTTAGTTACGTTTGATTTAAGTTTTCTAGGAATATATCTTAACGGGTGAAGATATTATAGAAGATTATTTTAGTTTTATAAGAATATCTTCACACGTGAATTTTTTATCGAGGATTGATGTTTTGGCCTTAGTCGCGTTCGATTTAAGTTTTGTAGGAATATCTTCACGGGTGAATAACTGTAACTCTCACTTCTCTACTCTCTACTGTTGTGTGTAATATTTTTGACCTGACTGGTTATTGGAAGAGTCATTGCGCCTAAAGTATAAGTTGTCTTGAGAGCGAATACCTAAGATTTTAACAAGACTCATACTCGATTAATGAACATATACACCCCCTAAAATATACTATAAGTTGTCTTATAGACGAATACTCGGGTTATTGGAAGAGTTATCCCTAAAGTATAAGCTGTCGTATGGGCGAATTGAAGGTAGACACCCGTGTTCAATTAAAAAGACAGCTCAATTAATACATGGAAGAACACGCTCCCTTAAGTATAAGTTAGGCTCAATTCAATTAAAAAGACAGCGCAATTTATAAGTGGAAGAACACATTTCCTTAAGTATTAGTTGTCTTATAGGCTGTTCGGGTTTTCAAACAATGGCCACTCTCATACACCCCCTGAAAACTTAGTGCAGTGGCTAGAATTTTTGAAGTTGTGTAGGTTATTTTAGGGGTTTTCTGCAACTACAAATGTTTTCCAATCTCTTAATCGTGGCACAACGCAAGCTATTTTTGTAGGCACCTTACTGGCGCGGAAGGATTGCCGTTTTTTTTAATTTTTCGGTTTCCTTTTGTGATTCTCCATTATGTTGGAGTGGGAATTGTTCAAAAGGCTTTCTTAATACATGAAACTGTTATTTTTCCTTGGTTGGACTTTAGTTTTGATTTGGTTGTTCTTGTTGTACATCTAGGCATACAGCGGATGAAGAACACATTATCTAACACATCTGTATAAACCTCGAGATATTAAAAAGCATGTGTAGTTTCAATTGGCTTGTGCCATCAATGTTGATTTGTGTTACTATGTTTATATTAGTTATAATTGTGTCTCAGTTTTTTCTAAGGTAAATTAATCATACACTGCTTACATGTAGGGGGAAGCTATTTTTTGTTATTACTCACAAGTTTACAAAGTGAGCAAGTTTGTAAACATACATCTCTGATTAGTTAAAGTTGGTAGTTGTCACTGGAGTAGATTAACTTTATATGCAGACTTCATTATTTCTAAAACATACTTACTTAGTATCAATAGTTTTTATTGAGCTTGGTTGACGCATTTATTTCATGAACATAGATACATATATTTATCTGTTATACATGTGTAAACTGTTGAATCGAATTGCAGATAATTGTTGTGGTATAAGCTTTCAAGTTTGTATACATCAAATCCTTTTGTTAAGCTACTTCTTTTGTTTGGTGTGCCGATGATTTGAACTAAACAGACCTACGTGTGTATAGCATGCAATATCTTCATGGGCTTCAGGTTTAATGACCTACCCATTTCTCTTGATAGTAAAGGGAATACTGAGAACATTCTCATCCAGCATAGGTGTGGCTGATGGGCGGGTTGGTAGGTAGTGGTTCAAATCGGGTTTGTTCATTTTTAATTAGTTTGTCAAATGTGATTACCAAAACTGCTAGGCCAAAGGCTTGACGGTAAAAAAATGATATTACTAGAATTATAATCTTATTAAACAAATTTAGAATCCATTCCTTAAAAAGAATAAATGTTGGTTGAATCCTTCTGACCTAGCAAGCCAACACTCTTGATTTGAACCATTTGTGATAAAAGGCCACATAAATCAACCCATCGATTATAACTGGGTCGGATTTGCTAAACACCAGTTAAAAATGTAACTGGAGACTGTTTGGATTAGATGACTAGGTGAAGTGGCCATGTTTGCCTGTATTTGTCATATTGTTTGATTTATGATATTTCTAACATTTGCAAAGCTGATACTACTCTGCGAGACTGTGAGTTTGAAGGCCACAACTCATTTACTATGACAGGTTGACACGTTTTTGTCTGGTTTATTGGATTTTAATTCCTCTTGGTGGCATTTCACATGGAGCCAAATGTGGGGTTGTTTGTGGAATCAGGTAAGCATTAAATGGTAGAGGTCGCACAAAAGATTGTGCATCTGAATGAGGGTTTGGGCATGAATTCAACATGAAATTGTTATGGAAAGCTTGACCTTTTTAGGATATCAGCTTTACTAAGTGAAGTACCATACAACTATGAAAGACTTGTGGTTTAGATCAATTTAGCTGTTGTTGATCATTCAAGGCTTCGTATCCTAGTTTATTAGGTAAGATGAAACATGGTATTAGCGGAATGGTGTCACAATGTCGCTGTTTGGAAGTATCAAGGGTGCAACATGTGCACCCAGACATGTTTTCTATTGTTTTCATGTGGTATAGCAGCCAAGCTATGTGAAACTCTAATGCCAAAATTTCCACAATTGATGCGCAAAATGAGGTGTTTTTGAAGCAGAGGCACTTTGATTTGTATATGTCTGAAATTTTGTGTTGTTTTCGTGAAGAAATGTATTCAAGTTATGAAGCACCGGGTCACTAATCGAGTCAATTTGGGGCTGTATGAAAACCTGCAGCAGTGATAATATACTAGTAGTTTTTTGATGTTCGACTTTGTCATTTAGTGATCTAATTGTTTCTTGTTGAAAGTGAGGGTGTTATGGTTATGAATAATGTCTTTCCATCTCTTGTTCTTCCTGTTTGTGGTAACTTTTATTTTAAGCATATTGCACATGTTTCTTTGTAACCCATATGCTCTCTGCAAATGTTGCATGTGTGTGTGCTTTACATCGGTTTTGAGTTTGCTTTATTTTGATGCTGTTAAGAAAAGGTGTGGTAGAATGTGAGACTCAGTTACAAGAAAGATGGTGGTTAGAATTTGACTTATAAGGATTGTGCGTGGTAGCTGTAAAGGAAAATTGCTATTGGGGAAGAGGATGGGTGAAGCTAAGTCGGGGGGTATTATATATTAACAGGTTACGCATTGCTCTTCTTTTGGGGGCGGGGGGGAGGAATGTGTGAAGCCTATAATGGGAATTCTTAATGTAAATATATATCATATTTAGTTTATTGCAGTGGTGATGTTCGAGATGTAGATGCTATTAGGAGGTCAGTGAGCGTTGGTTATCAGAGAATTATCTAGTGTTTGTTGGGTGGCTATCAGATGCTAGGATGGCATGAAATATTACTCTAATAGGCCTGTGTAATGTCTGTTAACACCTTTGCTATTGAATGAAGGTTCAGTAAAGGAAGGTGATTCACTAGGTGGCATACCTGACTCTTCATTTGAGGATGGTGTTCAGTGTGCTTTGGTTGTTAGGGATTACAAGGGGCGGTTGCATAGTGCATAGCTATAAATAAGATGGCAAATGGCTTTAAGTATTTTTATTGCAACGGGTTTTGGTGGATGATTCTTTGTTGGAGAGCACACTTGATTAGTACCTCAAAAATAATAGTTATCCATACCTAAAGGTACATTTATTCTTCCTACTTTTTCTAACATATTTGTCTTGATTATGGCCATTGGTTTTTTTTGACTCTGTTGGTCCAGTTTTACAATTTTGTCTCTGCTGGTCAACAGGTTGTTTCTGCAATGGTGAATAATGACCTTGTTATCCTAGTAAATGCGAGACCATGGACGGATGTAGAGTATGAAAATGGGGGGCAAGTGCCCCCCATGCTCGTCGAAAAATTTGAGAATTTAGTGTAATTTTTTAAAAATTTTGACCTTTTTTTGACAGTGCCCCCCGCTCAAATCTCAAATTGCCCCCACTCCCATACTAAACCATAACATTTAACACTTTAAAACCTTATAAATCCTTCATCTCTAAGTAATAATACTCGATTTATCATTTCGATCACAGTTTTTCTTCCACATTTTATTGTTATTGTCAAAAAAAAAATTTGCCCCCCACATGCCATTTTTCTGGTTCCGTCACTATGCGAGACCCCTAAAATCTTGGGAGGAGACACTTGATCTCCTATGCACTGTAAGCTAACTAATCTTTGAGTAAATACTTGCAATATTGCCACACTTGTGACATCAACCATACAATCCTTAAAAGATAAGCTTATTGCCGCACTTGTGAGATGTGTGTAGTTTGTGCAAATTGTTACAACACTAAGTAGGGTAAGCTGTATACCGGTTCCCACAAGTATCCCGATCCATAGACCCTAGGCCGAAACCTCATTTCTAGAGACCTTCTTGAAGCAACAAGCATCAAGGATGCAATAAATGTAAGACTCATATTACTCTTGATCATTTATATAGTGTCAGGTAATTTGATACAAATGGCACAAGAAGGTAGAGAATAAGTGAAACTAAACTACAATTCTAACTTGACAACCCTGTTCTCTATTAAGTCTGGAACACCGCTGGACATATAGTAGCAGCAGCAACTCCTCATCTAAAAAGGCCCATGACTCGCTTATAGAACCAAAGAGACCGGTTGGTTCACTTCCCAGCCCCAGGGGTGGGGCCAGTGAAACTAACGATGGTCAAGTAAAGATTGATCAGCATGAATTGATGTTAAATTGGCATGATAAGTTGATAATTATGTGATTGTTCTTAATAAACAAATAGTTGGAAGGGGAACCTGTAAATCGTTAGTGAATTGTCGAAATTAATGTGCATTGTGTCAACGACACATATATTAGGGCCTCAAATGTAACAACTGCTTCACCCTCCCCCATCCGTGTCACTAAAAGTTATTTCCAACTATGAGAGTGTGATTTACCATGCGGCTCGACATGACGAATTTACCAAGTGCATTGCAAGGTAAATTACTTGAATATTTTAGACAAAACATTCAAGTCATCAATCCTACTTCATTGTGTATATTATGCATATATTTGCCAAATATTTAGAACACAACTATTGGACAAGTAGACTCAATATGACATCATCTACACAAGTGTGAGTTATGATCCGATGTATATTCTTATCATCTTGGAAAGGGATGTCGTTATTTTCATATCAATCGAGTGTGATAGAGTATATAGGTTTAAGATAATATCTCTTGTTATATTTTGATGTAATCTTAAAGCTAGACAAATATGAATCCGATTTCTTCTTCATACTCGAAAACTGGTCAATTAGATTCGATAATAACATCAATCATAGTTTGAATAATGAGTTGATATATATTTGAAATCTTTCTTGACCCTCACGAACACTCTTTTAAAAGAAGACAAATAAAGATTTTCATAGTGCGTTTCACTAATCCTAAGACTAGTTGTAAGTGTGAGGTTGATGAATAATGACAAGTTAATTTCTTACTTCAAGATTGTCATATATTTTACGTGTGCGAAAACAATAATTTGTTGTTATGCATAGTATGCATAGTTTTTTACATCTTATTAGTATATGAATGATTTTTCTTACCATTTTAATACAACACACATCTTTTGTAAAATACTATACATTTATAAAAAGAATATAATTAAGTGTGTGTGTGTGTTCGAACAATGCAAGCACAAGCAAAGTTTTAAAAATATATTTTCTTTTACTTAATTACCAATGTATTAATACAATTTTTTTATTTTGTTTAACCAACCCGAGGTCAAACAACGCAAGATGATGAAAATATTTAGACATTTTGTTGGAAGAGAGATAATGTGTTGGAAATATTTTAATAATGGGTTTTAACATATGATCTTAGTACATTATTTTTTTCACACACTTGACAAACTATTAAACTCTCATTCCTAAGTGGGTTTTTACACTCAAAATGATCTACAAGATGTTTATGTAACACTTGTAAATATAGTGATCTACGCCTATATGCAATGCACAAACAATTTTGCAACTTAACGCAAGAAATCTAGCGTAATTCCTATTAGGCATAATCTAAAAACTAGTAACATACAAATAGCATACATTGCATATGTGTTTAGATATATAATTAGCTCAATTACAAATAGTAATGACTATTTATTAATATCTATTAACCAAGTTGAAACAAAAGTAAACACACATAATCATCTAGCATACACATAAGCATATTCATCGTTGTTTTGTGTTTTAGATATAACGATGTATACTTAGCTTGATTTGATTTGAGAATAAAATAGTTCCTTCCCATTTCAAAAAATAATTAAGATCAATATTTAGAAAGGACAAATACACTATTTTTTAAAGATATATCAATTAGAAATGCCTGACTCAAAGGAAAATATAAAATACAAGTTTTACATTAAAACAGAACTCAAAGTTTTGACCACTATGTAGTATTTTGTATTTATGACTTATTTAAGTTTAGAATGAAGACTTAGAAGTATTTTTAAATGAAAGTAGACTTAATTATCTTCGAAATGGCGAGTTGCATGACTTCTATAGACTTACGGTTGATTTTATATGATTTTTCAAAGTTTGCTAAATTATGCTGAAACAAACAGACGGCCCCCATAAAGTGACGGCCCCCAGATATATTTGGGGGCCGCCCTAACATTTATAGGACCGCCACCAGTGACCCCAAAACATGTTTTTTGTTTAAAATTATTTGGTGACTTAACTGTAGAACATAGGACTTAAAAAGTTATTCCAGCACATAAATTTCATGTTTTAGACATCATTTATACTCTTACGACTTAGACAAACACAAGTTGGCACTTCCAAGTTCTTTTTAGAAAATTTTCCTTCAAGATAGTATACAAAGTATATTTAATAACAAAACTGGTACGAATCAAACAACAAACCACTTTTCATATTTAATCCCCCTTCATGGGTAATTTGATACATGAATCATACTCTATTTTAAAAACTATTTGTTTTGAAAACTAAAGCGACGTGACTCTGATACCAATTGTAGAAACTGTAGAAGGGGGGAGGGGGTGAATACGTTTCCATTAAAAAACTTTAAATCTTTTGTATTAAATCCCCAATCAAGTTGGACGTAATATGAGAAGTGTCGATAATAGGTTTTACAACAACTAGCACATATCTTAATAATATAAACTCAATCACAATATTAACTACAAAGTAGTACACAACCTTATCTAACAATATATACACAACCATTCACACAATCATAAGCACAATGCAAGTATAAAAGTAAAGCGGTAAATGTAAAGAAATAAGTAAAGCGAAAGGTAAAAGAAAATGCAAACCGACACGGTGATTTATAGTGGTTCGGTCACGAAGCTCCTCTTCGCCCTACTCCACTCCTCGAGTATCCAACTCGAGAGTTACTTCACTAATCAACAAGCTCCCTTTCGGCGGAGAAAACCTTATACCAATGCTTACATTATTTTTTGACACTAAGCTAGATGTCGAGTCCTTCTTCGGGTACAACCAAACCCGTTATGTTTTATGGCCCAACATAACAAACCTTGTGTTTTATGGCCTAAACACATAAACCGCATCGCTTACAATATTTTCCGACACTAAGCTAAATGTCGAGTCCTAATCTTAGCTAGAACCAATCTATCACCCATACTTGTATTTTGAGGACCGAAATACTAACCGACACGACATCAACACTTCCGGATTTATACACTATCCGGATCTACACAACTACACAAGAATGAAAGATATGGACTAGATCTATATGTAACAAATGTTACAAATGAACTAACTAGACTACATAACTTCGTATCTTGGCGATGACGAAAGTTCTTCTCTTGTACTTGGGGAAAGGAGGAAAGGATAGAAGATTTGATCACATTTAAATAAGATTAACCAAGTTGAATGATCAAAGATTTAGAGAGATTTAGTGAGATCTAGAGAGAGAAAGAACTGAAAGAAAATCGTGCAAAAGGGTTATTGAAAATAGTTGGAGGTGACCCACTGTTTATAGGAGCTGAAAAACAGCCTGTCAGGAAACGGCGGTCTTAGATATATTAGGGGGCCGCCGGATATTTAAGGGGGCCGCCTGTAACAACCCGACTTTCACGACGCGTATGACGATCGCGGATCCGACGTCATACTTATTATTTTATAAACTCATATGATTGAACGTCGACATTTAAATTTTATTTGTCGTAAATAATTATTTTCGTATTTTATTACGAATGGAATTTAGAAATTTTTATTTTTACGTTTCGCTAGTCAACGTTTGACCGCGCGATCGTTAAGCGTTTTGAGGATCGTATAAATTTTGACGCGCTTCGTTATTTATTTTTATGATGATAATTTGTATTTTATCGTCCTCGTCCCGAGTTAGTCGAAACCGAGTCAAAACTTTATTAAGACGTCGAGAGATGTATGGATGTGAGACTTGAGAACGTATTGAGATGTAAATCATGTATGCTTTGATGGTTTGTGATTACAGTAACTTGCGCACTTTACGTTACGCATTACAAGTCACATGTTTTTCATCACCAAAACATAAAGAGATCGTATAGATTAAATATCATAATATTTGCACTAACAGTATAGGATAGACTATATATGCATATTCAAGTCTATCGACCTTAGAAACCACTAATGAAACCATAGTTTAACATTGCACAGGAAAACACTTTCATAACAGTAGTAATGAAGTAACTAGGTTAGCACATTTTCTCTCCTGATATCTCCAAACCCTTTTAATATTTAATTTTATTGTTATTTTTAATTCCTTTCAATTCAAATCAAAAACTATTTTATAAATGTGACATTTCAAATTAAAACTAATTACAACTTAGCTCTTGGGACGACCTCGGATTTACCATCCTATACTACCCACGATTGGGTTCTCTGCCCATTAGTGCGTTGTCAGGTAGATCGAGTTTTATAAATTTAAAACTTGGTAAAAATATATTTTAAAATAAAATACGCATCAAGTTTTTGGCGCCGTTGTCGGGGAGCTAAAAATTAGTAATAATTTGAATTTATGTATATATTTCCTTTTGTAAATATATCCTGCTAGTTTTTCTTGTAAGTTTTCAGATATGAAAAATGATGTAAACATTAGCGCGCTCACCATGGAGCAGTACATAGCTTTGATTCCAGATGACATTAAACCAGGCATAGTAAACCCCAAGATTGGTGATGTCGTCGAATTTGAGATAAATGCAAACTTTATGAGGTAATTACGACGCAAACTTTTCACAGGCACCGATGATGAAGACGCTTACGAACATGTGCGTACGGTATTAGAGATTGTGGATCTCTTCCACTTCCCTGGCGTCACTCATGATGCAATTATGCTTAGGGTATTTCCATACACTCAAGGGAAGAGCCTTGAGATGGAAAAACAGGCTTCCAGCAGGGACAATCACTACATGGGATCTCCTTAAAAAAGAATTTATTTGGAGGTATTGTCACCCTTTCATAACTGCCAAGAAATTAAAAGAAATCCGCGATTTCAAGCAAGAGAGGGACGATACATTGTATCATACTTGGTAAAGATACAATGATATTCTTTACCAATGTCCGCTACACGATCTGAACTGTCAACAGAAGGTTCATATCTTCTAAACTTGATTAGACATCTCTACCCGCAAAATTCTCAACTCTAACGGGTTCATTCCTCTGATGACACCAACACAAGCCCTATAATCAATATAAGTCATGGCAGACCATTCGCATGACTGGTATGATGAGACAACCACTAAGGAAAGAATCAACGATGTCCTGGACAACGTTGATGCCATTCACGAAAGTTTCAAAGTGGAACATCTAACTAAGGAGCACCCTCTAAAAAAAGAGGACGAGGCAATTAAGCATAGCAGATATACGGAATCCTTGGAAGAAACCATCATCAAATTTTGCGAAGACACAATTAAAAAACAGACCACGGATGATGAAAGGAAGAGTAAGATCCTTGGAAACACGGAATCAAACATAAGGGCACTTAAAACTACAACAAAGAACCTACAGGAAAAAGCTTATCAATTAACCCATAAAGTCCTCACTAATACAGGTTAAAAAGTCAAGGCAATAACGACAATGGGTAAGGAAAACATGAAGGATCCGGTTCCTCGTGACTTACCACCTACACCGTTTCTAGGACATTTGATGGAACAAATGGGTAGCCCTTACAAAACTCGCGAAACCGTTCGCATGATTGGAAAACCTGAGGAAATTCATAATGAGAAAGCTCAAGAAGATGAAGGGGACATGGATGTCGGTTGGGACATTACAAGCAAGGATGTAGAAAGGCTGAGGCAATTTCTAACACCTACCACACACACTTTACCCAACCTTGAACCAGTAGGGCAACCATATATACCACTGGGACCAGTCCATGATAGAGATAAAATTGTAAGAGAAGAGGAACATGATTATGATATTCCTCTAAATGATAGCGTAATGCAACCTTTGACCCCTCAGACAGTTCACATCATACCACCTGACGATGATTATGTAGCACCGGCTACAAACAAGCAATTAAACAAATTCGAGGAGGAATTTTCTAATATTGCATAGGTTGTCAAAAAAGAATGTATGAAGACATATGATTGTGAGACCTTCATTCGAAAATTACTACACCAAGTGAGCCAATCAACAAAGGAAATGAAATCTCAGCAGCAGTATGGTTCTAATTTGTCATTCCCCTACCCAATAGCAAATTTACACATTCATGGTGTTCATTGCTACTCTCACTCGCACTTAAGCTCAAGTGAGGGAAGGAACACCTTATTACTTGGCAAATAAGGGTGGAGTCAAGCTTGTGACTCAAACAAAAACAAGCACTTTGTGGGAGGCACCACATGACTATCTTTCATTCTGCATATTAGTTGGTTTGTATGTTTTCAACTTTGTTTTGCAAAATCCAGAAGCTAGGAGGAAATTATCAAGACAGGCTCGACTCATAATCATGTGGTAACCTTGCTAAATCTGCAGTAGTTACTGCATAACGAATTTAGTTTACGTTGTAACCACTGTAGTTACGACGTAATCCATTTCATGGTTACGCCTTAACGACTTAAAACTTAAAATTGTTACCACTTGATTACGACGTAACCACCGGAGTTACGCCGTAACCTCCTTCTGAAATCTTAAAAATTTAAGTTTTAAAACATGTCTAAACCTTGTATACGTAAATGGACTTTGTAGGTATGTTCTCTGGAAGCCCTCACGAGACTAAACTCATCCACTTAGGCCACCAAGTGGTTTAAAAGGCTTGTTGCATATGCTAAATGCAACCGTGATTCTTACGAAAGTGAGTTAGGTTTGTATTTCCTGTACACTTCATAATTCTTGTAGAACGATTTTATGCTTTGGTTTGTTTTTGTGATCACAGGGGATAAAGAGCTTGCGGGAAGACGGAGATAATCTAAAAGATTTCTGGCAATTTTCAAATCTCAAAGCAATGCTCAGGGAGTTTCTTGTCTTAATTCTACTCTTTCCTTTTTATTTCATTTCCTTAATGTACAATAGGGACATTGTACGTTATCAAGTGGGGGTTGGGTGTTGAATTAATATTGAAGTATGTTTTCTCAGATTTTCTAGTTTTCTTTGAAAATTATGCCAATTTTAAAATTTTTTGATTAAATAACTAGAATTAATCTTTGCCGAATGCACATTACCCTTTATTATTACTCGGTGAGATTTAAACCTAATATTCCGTTTCTATCATATTATTCAAAAAAAAGCCACCAAAATATTGAGTGTGCCGGTAGTATTATAGACTTTAAAACTTGGTCTGTACATCATTTCGAGACCTAATTAATTAGCAGGAATAGATAGTTCAAGAAGGCAACACTTAGGAAATCACCCAAATAGCCTATATGTGTGTGTTTATCGACTTGTTACACTAACTTGTCGACCTCCCGTGATAAACCATTTTGTTGCACTCATTATTAGTGCAAGATACCCCTAGATCACCCTTGTTAAGCCAATCTATGTTTTCACCCTACTCTATATGTTTCGTTACACCATTTCACCCTAGCCTACCCTGTAGTCTTTATTTTCTTTGTGTTGAAATCTCTGGATACTTAAGTCCATAGTTTGGGGGAATGGGAACAAAAATTATATGCATTCGTAGAAGACCAACCAGTTATGATCTATAAAGACCCCCCCCCCCCCCTGTATCACCACTTTTGACATTGTTTATCTCAAGTAGGGGGATGTGCGTATAATATCAGATGTTGTAGGGGCAATAATTAAATATATAAACTCTTGTAGCATTTTCATATTTATCATGAAGATAATGAAGAAAATAGGGTGAAAATAAAAGCCACCCATGTGCTAAAAAAATGTAAAGATGGTGCAAAATAAAACATTATAAAAAATGGAGCTAGTAGCCCATTATTGCACTAAGACATCTCAGTAATTATGAAAAATGGAGCTAGTAGCCCATTATTACACAAAGTCATCCCAATACTCATGAAGATTGGAGCTAGTAGCCCATAATTGAAGATCAGATTTTGGTCTTAGAATCTTGCGACCTATGGTTGCTGTTAAGTACGCTAGTTATGGAACTCATTAGATTACTTTAGACTATTTGTTTTGTGTTTTTATATTAACAGCCATTAAATATGTATCCCATGTCTATCCTAACCCATTTATCATCCTTTAAAACCATATTACCCTTGTTGCCTTCGAGAATTATTTAGACCCTAATTCTAATGGTGTAGATTTGTGTACTTTCCAAGCTTATGATAGAATACATGTTATGACTATGCATATGAGTGATCACCCCAAAAATAAAACACTTAGACTGGTGGAGAGTTGAGGTGACTTATTTTTCCTCTTTTCGTGAGGATGTTCGGCTTTGATGGTTTTCTAGCAAAAACAACAACCGAGGTTTTATAGATTCATTTAATTGAGTTATCTCAAGGAAATCTTTTTATGAATTGTTCTAACAATATCTACTTGAGGGCAAGCAGAAGTCAAGTTGGGGGGGGGGGGATTTGATAACATTAAATATTTAATACTTTTTAGTAGCAAAATACCCCTTATATTACCTGCAAATGTTTCACTAATACTCAAAAATGAGATATTTTCTATCATTTTATAGTTTTCAGGTGAAATGCAGGAAAATGACAAGAAACAAGGGAAAAAGGGTTTAAAGTGTAATTTTCTGAAGAATGTTACGGCGTAACACCAAAAATGGTTACACCGTAACATAGATTAAGCAAGTACAAAGATCAAGGACAAGGTTACGGCGTAACACCATATTGAGTTATGCAGTAAACAAATATTTGGAAGGAAATCTTACCCAAGATAGGGTTACGGCGTAACACCCCTTATGGTTACGCTGTAACCATAAAGATCCATAAATATGGAATGAAGATCACGTACATATGGGAATTATTTGAAGGTTGCGGCATAACAAATATCTGGTTACGCCGTAACAATTGCTTATTGAAGGTTATGACGTAACACTTTTATCAATAGAGGCCTCATTCAAGCTATTCCGACATCACTTCCTCTGCAGCCAATTGGAGAGGCGACAAAGGCTTCCAACCTTTGAAGAATCCCACCTGGAGTCTAAGGGAGGTCACACTTTATTTACTTTTTGTATTTAATCATTCAAATACGAATACTGTAAGAATTATGAGCTTTCAATCTATGATTACTTCTATTTCTTGCTGTGTTTCTGTTACCATGAGCGGCTAAGCACTTAAAGTGCTGGCCTAGTTATGTAATTACTGTTGTTATGATGTTTGTTTCCTGTTAGATTATGGTTTTGTTAGATATTCCTTGACTATCGTGTAACCCTGGGTTTTGGTAGTACGGGTGGTTTGGACCTTGCTTGCCCCATTATTAGATTATCTAGTCAATATGGGATCCATCGGGTACTAGGGAGGATCTATGACTCCGACCCCTAGTGTAGGAACTAACCGGTCTCCGCACTTATCACTCAATATACTTAAAAAGCACATGAACTCTTTCAGAGAGGGTTAATAATCTGTATAGGTTATTAGATCAGTTTTGGGAATAGTTGGGATTAATCACTGCAACCTGGATATCCTACCTCCTATACGATTTGGACTGAGTCGGAATCGCGGGAAGTATAAGATAGACTATATATGCCTATTCAAGTCTATCGACCTTAGAAACCACTAATGAAACCATAGTTTAACATTGCACAGGAAAACGTTTTTATAACAGTAGTAATGAAGTAACTAGGTTAGCACATTTTCTCTCCTGATATCTCCAAACCCTTTTAATATTTAATTTTATTGTTATTTTTAATTCAATTCAAATCAAAAACCATTTTATAAACGTGACATCTCAAATTAAAACTAATTACAACTTAGCTTTTGAGACGACCTCGGATTTACCATCCTATACTACCCATGATCGGGTTCTCTGTCTGTTAGTGCGTTGTCAGGTAGATCGAGTTTTATAAATTTAAAACTTGGTAAAAATATATTTTAAAATAAAATACGCATCAGTAAACGAGTTTGAAATCAATCATGTAATGAGTTTGTAAGTAAGTTATGAAAACAAGTGTGTAAACGATTTTGTAAATGCGCATGTATCCTCCCCCAAAGGAGTTATAAAGAAACAAACTAGGGGTCATGAAACTCACCTCAAGTGAAACGTATTGACTCTAGGAAAACCAAATAAGTGAAACGTCACGTGTGATCCGAATGCAACCTTGAGTGAATGAAAGTGAGATAACCCAACTAAACCTATGCAAACGCCTTTAAGTATGTAATCTAACTTAAACCCTTGTAAAAACTAGTAAATCTTGCATGAAAAATCAAAACCCACTTGTTCTTGTTTCTTGTATTTTTGGCCGGATATAGGAGGGACAAAAGGAGAGATTTTGTGAGTTTAATTGCTTGTTAATTAATGTTCAAGTATATGTACTTCGTAAATATCACCTTTGTCTAATAAATAATTATTGTCGATATCATTTGAATTAATAATTTTATTATTTATAAAGCGTCACAATATATAGTTTAAGTGTTTTATAAAATAATATTTATAAGGTTTTAAACCGCGTATAAATATTATACAAGTAATGCTAAAATATTTCCAAAGGTTCTTATAGCCCAAACGAACCAACACTATTCATGTCACGAAAATAGTGCAAAAATTTTTGTATAAAAGTTATCTAGTTTCTTTGATGTCTAGTTCACAATTTATACACTTCTAGGTTCAGAAAACTTGATATTTGTAGTAAAAAGTCATTCGAACAAGTTTGTAGTTTTACACTTTAGCCGAATCGGACCCGAAAGCCTTCAAAAACACCGATTTCAAAGTTCAAAGTTTTCTCGCAGTTTTTACAGCTTTATAAAAGCTGTGAAGATTTATATCTTTCTCGAAATCTTTAAAATCATTACTTTCTCGTTTTAACTCTGTTTTACGCGTTCTTTATATGTACGAAATGGTGTCGAGATGATCTATCATAATAAAATATTTATAGATTTTATAAAAATATGTACCGAAACAGTTTATACAAATTGTTTTTGTATAAAAATACTTTTATGTATTTAGTTATCGAAATCTTGCAAAATTCATATCTCCTTCGTTATAGATCCGTTTTTCAAGTTTTTTACATATTCGGAATCGTCTTGAAATGTACTATTTTATCATCGGGTTTATATTTGTCATAAAAATTCGTATATTTCTAGAATGTGCAATATGTTCGAATATATACATTTATAAAAGTGTTTTTATAACTTTAAATATTACAAGTCTTTTAATTTAACTAATACCACATCATTAGTATCCTTTAAGTCCTCTAATTACGTCCATCCATTTATGTCCAATATGTCCAAATAAAAAATCCACAACAATTATTTATTTATAGAACTATATAAATAAATTTGTAATAATTAATTCTCAATTAAATATATAAATGATCCAACACTTGTATATGTCAAATAAAATATGTTCTTGCATTTTAACATATTTTAAACACCTTTTCATCATGAATATGTATTTCCTTGATTTTGTATAAACTTGTTTTATTTTATAAACTCTATAAAACAAATACTAGATGGTGATTAAACAATATAACAATTATATATGTATAAAAATAATTGAAATGAGAGTATGAGAAGTGATTATAAACCTTGTATGAATGAAAGTAGAAGTAAACACAAATAAAACTAAATCTTCAACCCAAAATCCTTATTTAGAAAACCCTAATTTTCCTTGAAACCCCTAGTTTTCTTCCTCTTGTAAACCATTGATTTTATGTAACCCTAGCCTTGAAATACCCTTGATATACCTTAGATATCAACCCTAAACACACTTGTATGCTTGTAATCTTGATAAAATAAAAACTATGAATTATTTTGTGTGCTCAAAATGAGCCATGGCCTTTGGTTGTAGAAGGATCATTCTGCATATTAGTTGGTTTGTATGTTTTTAACTTTGTTTTGCAAGATCCAACAGCTAGGAGGCATTTATCGAGACTAGCTCAACTCAAAATCATGTGGTCAAACTTGCTGGAATTTGCAGCAGTTTTCGGCGGAAACGAATTTAGTTTACCCGTAACCCACTGACACATTACGATGTGTAAAAACCATTCATGGTTACGCCGTAACACCTTAAAACTTAAATTTTTTACCACTTGATTACGATGTCAACTACTGAGGTCGTACGCCTGTAACACCTCCTTTTGAATTCCTAAAAATGACGATTTGGCTATTATCCAAGGGATAATATGTCTTAAACTTGGTTATTTGCAATTAGAAGTGACTAGTTGTAAGAGATGGTACTAAAGCATGTGTAATAATTCTATAAGCAAATTTTGAATTTGATTTGTGTTGTTTTGGTTTTGCTAAGTGATAAGTGAAGAGAATGAATGTTTACTTGCACTTTTATATAGAAGTATCCTTTGGTTAATAACTAGTCTTGGAAGTATAATTCATAAGTTATTTAATTAGATGAGATCATTTATAAATGACTAGTATGGAAGACTTGATGGTGGCGTGGGGTTGCATGAACAAAAAGGGAAGGAAACATTTAGGAGGCTATTAATCAAAGAGTTTTGTGTTTCATGCTTAGTTATTTGAAAGTTAAGCACATGGTATTTTCTAAAGCAAGAATGGTATTGATTTTTGTGTGTATACATACACATACATACGGCATTGTGATGTTTATGGGTAAGGATTATATAAATTCTTTTTAGGTATTGAGTATAATTGTGGGTATTTGGTTAAGTGTAGAAAGGTATTGGTGTTTCCATGCATGCATAAATGCAATTTATTACGAAACGTAAACGTTTTACTTAACGTATAAAAATACAAGGTGAAAAGTTATAAATTATCTTCGTAAAAATAATATAGCACTTGCTTGACGTAAACTTTTATTTGTTTGATGTCGGTTTACGTTGAATGTTGATTTTTAGATTACGCAATTTAAACTAAACGGTTAAAATTAAAAGTAAACGCGTAAAAGTTAAAATAAATCGTTGAGAGTTTATTGTTGCAAAATGATGTGAAAATGTGAATTGTTACAAACATGAGCCACCATCTCGGCTATTTTGGTGTGCACCATGTTCACTTCGTTAGTCCCCGATTTTCTGTCTTTGCACTCGCGAGCAAAGTGTCCAGTCTCTCCAAAATTTGCCCGCGGATTGCCCTAAGGTGACTAACGATGTGTCGCGACTTTCTGACATAAGATTTAGCATAGGACAAGGTCAACTTTATATAGTAAGGTGGTGTAAAGGTTTACTTTGTTATTATGATTATTAATTTAGTTTCTCGTGACAGACACATTTTATGAATACGCATACAAAATTTTGCTCTTTAAGAATATACGTAGAAAATTAATTTTAACAAAAGTTTTAAGGTGACTACTCTCAACATAACATGGTCCTTCCTGAGTTATACATAGGTGATCAGGCTATGTATATTTGAGGGCTAACGATGCGATGCTCATTTTCATCAAAATAGTGCAAAATAATAGTTTATATGATGAAAGGAATGTAGTTTATTAGTTTGTGAAACCAAAAATGAGATAGTTCATAAGGTAATGGTAAAATGATTGTAAGGTAGTTTATAAAACATTAGTCTATTAAACAATAATGAAGTAATTTTGTCAATGATAGTAAAATGGTTTATCATGTGATAGTGAAATATTTTATAAGATGACGAAAAATGCTTATAAGGTTATAATGTTTTAGGGAGTAACTTGCATGAATGAAATAGAGAATTAAAGTAAAATTGCCGAAATTTTCACAACACACTAATTTGATAGATAATTAATTTTATTATTTTCCCACCAAAAGACTACATGGTTTCTTAATACTGCAAATCTCTCGTACTAGTCAATACATAAATCATGAAGCACATACTAATAGCGATATCCCTATTGAATGGTCAGAACTCCTGAGTTCTGAAGTTCCTCTCGGTCTTACGGCAAGGGACTGCTCCTGAACCGAAGCCAACTGACGCTCAATCTCAACACGAGTCTGTCTCTCATCCCTCATACGGTTACGAAGAACCATCTTGACTGCCCCCATCGTCCTAATCGTAGCACGCAGAGAAGCACTCTCTACCTCAACAGCATCTACTCTATCCCTTTGAGCCCACAACTCCTCCTGTATTGGCACCTCTAGCAAATGTTGCTGAATACCCTGTATCGCCTCCATGGTGTTAGGGCTAGTGCATCACACGATGGCTGCAATGAAAACAACTGGAGCGACAGGCATCGGGTGGATAACATCCACACCGATGACCATCGTATCTCTAAAACTCTCCTTGAAGGAATTAACACGGGAATAGTAGGCGCAACCATAACTTGTACAAGCAAGAGTTTATATAAATTGCCTTTATATGAAACCATGCAAGATACGTGTAGTATGGAAGGTACATGTAACACAAGATGATGTATGATAAAATGAATATGCACTCATGGCAGGGATGGAAATGTAACATGGCAAAATAGAATGCATCATGGCATAAATAAACGATGGTAACATATTATATAAGATAAATTAATGTTTGGATAATGAATAGGACATACGAGTTTATAGTATTACCTTGCCTTAAGAAACGTTCTAGTATTTATATAAATAACTCTTATATAAATAAATGTAAAATATACGTAGGGTATGTAAGCATATATTTATATATGTAAGTCATGTAAGCATGTAATGTAAACAAGTAATGTAAGCAAGTAAAACAATTAGGTGGTATGCACATTGAAAAGTTTGATGTGATGCAATGTTTATAGTGAACACGGTTTATCCAGTCAGGAAAAATATGCAACCTCTAAGTTCTCTATAACAATGGCTCTGAATACCGAATTCTGTACACACCGCCAAAATGGGTCGCAGCGAAAATATGTCCGGGAGCGTTACTTCATAAAACCATTGCACAAGATATGAGAGAACGACCTCTAAATGATCGTTTGAAAAAGTAATCTCTTGATTTTGTTGAAATATACATTTGTCCCAAGGTTTGCATCATAATGGAAGACGGGAAATAATACACGAGATTTGATAGTTTTATGCAAGAAGAAATCCATGAATGTAATCTTGTAAAATTTGGACTCCAATGCACATCAGTTATGTCAAGCATCTTATTCACCAGAGAAATACATGCTTAAAAGTGTCAACATAAAGTTGGTGAGTTCATAGGTTTATGTAAGTATAAATGTTTGAATCAAAATTTTTTACAAGTGTGTGTACCATGTAACCTATACAATAGTCACAAAAATGTAAGTATAAATGTTGAATCAAAGATTTATAAAGTGTGTGTGACCATTGTAACATATACAATGTCATGAAAATGTAATTTCGACTACACTAATAGAGATCTAGAATACGTGCCCATTCAAGGTGCCCTACCTAGAACACCCGAGCAATGACTTGATAGACATGTGCTCATACCAAGTGCCCTTCCCGGAACACCCGAGCAGTGACTTAATAAACATGTGCTCATACTAGGTGCCCTACCTGGAACACCCGAGCAGTGACTGAATGGGCATGTGCTCATACCAGCTGCCCTACCTGAAACACCCGAGCAGTGACTTAATGAACATGTACTCATACCAGATTCCCTACCTGGAACACCCGAGCAGTGACTTAATGGATATTTGCTCATACCAGATGCCCTACTTGGAACACCCGAGCAGTAACAAGTTTGTAAATGAGCATGTAAACGACTAAGTAAACAAGTTGTAAACGAACATGTAAATGATAACATCAAATATTTAATACTTTTTAGTAGCAAAATACCCCCTATATTACTTGCAAATGTTTCACTAATACTCGAAAATGAGATATTTTCTATCATTTTGTAGTTTTCAGTTGAAATGCAGGAAAATGACAAGAAACAAAGGAAAAAGGGCTTAAAGTGTAATTTTCTGAACAATGTTACGGCGTAACACCAAAAATGGTTACACCATAACATATATTAAGCAAGTAAGAAGATCAAGGACAAGGTTACGACGTAACACCATATCCAATTACGTCGTAAACAATTTTTTGGAAGGAAATCTTACCCAAGATAGGGTTACGGCGTAACACCACTTATGGTTACGCCGTAACCACGAAGATCCACAAATATGTAATGAAGATCACGTACATATGGAAATTATTTGAAGGTTACGGCGTATCACAATATCAGGTTATGCCATAACAATTGCTTATTTATGGAATGCCGTGTAAGAAGGTTGCAGCGTAACACTTTTATCAGTTACGCCGTAACAGGTTCGATACTTATAAATAGAGGCCTCATTCAAGCTATTCCGACATCACTTCCCTCACAGCCAATTGGAGAGGCGACAAAGGCTTTCAACCTTTAAAGAATTCCACCTGGAGTTCAAGGGAGATCACACTTTACTTACTTTTTGTATTTAATCATTCAAATACGAATACTGTAAGAATTATGAGCTTTCAATCTATGATTACTTCTATTTATTGTTGTTCCGTTACCATGAGCGGCTAAGCACTTAAAGTGCTGGCCTAGTTATGTAATTACTGTTGTTATGATGTTTGTTTCATGTTAGATTATGGTTTTGTTAGATATTCCTTGACTATCGTGTAACCCTGAGTTTTGGTAGTACGGGTGGTGTAGACCTTGCTTGCCCTATTATTAGATTATCTAGTCAATATGGGATCTATCGGGTACTAGGGAGGATCTATGAATCCGACCCCTAGTGTAGGAACTAACCGGTCTTCGCACTTATCACTCAATATACTTAAAAAGCATAGGAACTCTTTCAGAGAGGGTTAATAATCTATATAGGCTATTATATCAGTTTTAGGAATAGTTGGGATTAATCACTACAACCTGGATATCCTACCTCCTATACGATTTGGACTGAGTCGGAATCACGGGAAGTATATGTGGAAACCGTTTGCATCAAAAGATTCTTTTTCATTTAAAATGTTCAGAAGAGTTAGTTTTAAGACGATCAAATATTTGACAGACTGTTGCACATGAAACTGTAACGTTGTCTTTAACAGTTAAAGCAACATTTTGTCATTCGTACAATCAACACTTTAACTTGATTCCTTATAATTTCAAGCTCAGCAGTTAAAGTATCATTGACACTTTTATTTTCCAGATTTATCTTGGTACAATTAGCAACTTGGGTATTCAGTTGTTCAATCACAGATAATATCAGTTCATCTTGTTGTGCAGAAGAGTTAGAATTCTAAACAGCTGCCTGTTGTGATTCAATCACATACTGAGAATAAGGAATGATATTGCTATCACTGGTTATTTTAGTCTCCGAATGATTCACAACATTCGATTGTTCAGAAGACGTCATCACCTGCACAACATGATCAATCATATTATTATTCACATTATCATGATTATGTACCTCAGCAAGAGCATCTGAACCGAAATGAGATAAATTCGTCATGAGAGCAACTTTGGCAGTGTTGAGTTCATCATAATTAGAGTCATATGCATCCAGATCATCAGCTTGATAAGCAGCATTGTGAGTAATGACTGTCTGTGTAACTTGACCTTTTAGGATTCCTGGATCTGCCAAGAATGCTAGTTCCTCCTCATGTAGAATTTGACCACTTGCTTGAGCTTGTACCAACAACACTTTGTCTTTAAACCATGTATCATCTCGTTTCCTCCTTGGTTTAGTGCATTGTTTAGACATGTATCCTTCCCCTTTGCAGTTGTAACATGTAACAATCCTTTGTTTCCCCGAGTTATTCCCACTTGCTCTTGGAGTGAAAGTTCTTGTAGTACCCTCCCCCCTCTCTCCGCGAACATAAGAAATTTGTCTCCCCTGAACTGGTTGTACGGTTACTCTTCCATCATTAATGGTGGCTTGTTGCCTAGGGTTTGACGAATTCCTTAGCTGGTTATTGATAGTGGGATAGCGGGAAGTGAAAACAACAGTCAAGAAAGACATCATGTGATTGATGGCATCAATGGGATCATCACCTTTCTAAAACACTGGTACAATTAGACCCGAGTCAGGTTGGGAAAATTTAGATTTTTGGTTAACTGAGGGAGCATATTTCATTTGAGGATGATGAAGATGAAGATTAAAGTTGTGGTGAAATTAAATGTTTGATACTCATTGGATGGATAAGTGATTGAAATAGGTATTGATGATTGATTAGTTGAGCATTTTTGAGACTGGTAGGGTGATCCATACTATGGAGACGGATAAGGTGAAACAAATTGTTGATGTTGAGAGTTCTGGTAAAGATTGCTGAAGAGGATTGAAAGGAAGAACTGTGTCATTTGTGGTGAGATGCAACTACAGCCAGAGAACGGAGTTGCGTTCATAAGGCATATAAAACTTCATTGCATGTCGTTTATGTTGTTCCAAGTGGAGCATGAATCAGATCAACATTAGTAGTATGCAAGTTCTTTGAACAACTTAACATTAATAACGAATTGCTCATTCAGGAAAGAAGTAATCAGAAACTTGGTATTGACTTGAAATTGCTCCAGCGGCATCTTGTAAATATTCATATCATTCCGGTAGCAAAGTGAATCTCAAGTAGTACTCATGTAATGACTCTCCTTTCTTGTATGTAAACTTATAAAATTCATCGATAAGCTTACATTCTCGTTCTTGCTTTGTTAATGACGTTCCTTGCATGAGCAGTTTGATTTTCTTCCAAATATCCTTGGTCTACAAACGATGTTGACTAAACAAAGCATAAATGTCAGTTGTAAGGCCTTGAGAATGGATGTTTAATTGCTTTGATGTCTCAATCAGCTTGAATGGTTTCTGTGGGAGTTAATTTAGTATATTCCTTTGGTTTGGTTACACCATCCACTGTAATTAACCTTTTTCAACAAAAGCAAGAATCATTCTACCATGAGGTCTATTCATCATATAAAGTTCCATTATGCTTTTCCACGAGTCATACAAGTATTTTTTTCAAGCATTGGTGGTTTATTATCACCACCTGAGAGAAGTGACATATCAATAAGAGTCGTCATTGATAAATTGGTATGTTCAATGATAACCGTTTGATCGAGCGGTGATAGAAAGTAATTGTGTTTGATGGTGTAGTCTTTTATGTGTTTTAGGTCTTGAAACTATACGGGATTTTACAATTCTTGACAAAACCGAGAAAATATGTGGTATCAAGAGCCAATGTTGGGTTTAGTAGTTTTGTTGTTCTAGCTTATTTTCGAGCTTATTTGAGCTTATCTTTGTTTTTTCCTATTTGTTGAAGTTTATATCTTTTAAAACTTAAAATGTTTGCTTTTTATTTCAATATAAAATCGTTTCTTAATTCTGTCATAAACTACTTTTAGGCTCCTTGTTTTTATTTCTTTTTCACAGATATGTGGCTTCTTTGCTTTATGTTTCCATCTTTTCTCATAGAATAATAAAAAGCTTTCCTTTATTTTCTACTTCTTTGAGTCAAGTTATTGTTCAAAACAGTTTCACTTTCTTTTGGGCTTATACTCTCACGTGGCTTATTGGGCTCATAATCAATATATTCAAAGTTTGACTCTGTCGTCTATTTTTTTTTGTAGTTTTTTTGCTTCGTTGAAACTGTTGTGTTTTAACTTACTTGACGCTTATAACAGCTTCTTTAGTGCTTATTAAGGTTTTGGTCTTGTTGTACCCTCCAGCTTATTCAAAAGCTTATGTTGAAGTTTTTGTAGCTTATTCCATTGCTTATTCTTGTGGTGCTTTTCGAAGCTTATTGTGGTGAAGAAAACTTATTTTAGTTTATTTTTGAGCTTATTGTGGTCCACACGGTTGAAGTCAAGGTTGAGTCCAAGATCCACATAATCAGGAACAAGGACGATGTACGTTTTTGTTTGTTTGTAAAGGACACGAATTAGCAAGTTTATGAAGACTACGAATTTGCAACTATCCTTTGTTCCCCGAATTCGTAACTCATGAGAAGGACACGAATTAGCAACATTGTATAGCACCCGAACTCGCAACTATTTCATCACACGAATTTGCAACTTCCTTTGTCACACGAATTAGCAACTATTTTATGAGAAAATGGGAAGCAACAACAAGCAACCAACCCACCCTCTCCAAGGCATGGAGAGGGTATTTATACAACAAAGGGTGGTCGTCCATGGGCCTAGTAGGGCTTTCCATGGGCCTTTGGGCCATATTAGCTTATAAACTAAACATTGACTAACTACGGGCTTGACTATATAATATTAGGAAGTGACCGTAACTTTCTTGTTTCCTAACATGTAAAACACCACCAAATTATGGTAGGGTGCGTTTGGTTTCTTAGCACGCATAGGGTGCAGTATTGGTTTTGATTATAACAGCACCAAGGGTGCATTTGGATCTAGGTTTGGTTTTTATTACAGCACCAAGGGTGCGTTTGATTTTGATAGTCACCAAAAGGGTGTGTTTGGTTGTTATTAACAACATAAGGTGCGTTTGGGTTATCAAAAGCACCAAAAAGGGTGTGTTTGCTTTTAGAAACTACACCACAAGGGTGCGTTTCGTTGTTATTAACATCGTAGGGTGTGTTTGGGATAACAGAAAAACCATAGGGTGCGTTTGGGTTAGCGGAAAATCGAATAGGGTGCGTTTGGGATAGCAGAAAATCAAATAGGGCGTTTGGGTTAGCAGAAAACCGAATAGGGTGCGTTTGGGTTAGCAGAAACACCGTAAGGGCGTGTTTGGATGAGCAGAAAACTATAAGGGAGCGTTTGGTTTAGCAATTTCACCATAAGGGTGCGTTTGGGTTAACAAAAACACCGAAAGGGTGCGTTTGGGTTAACAGGTTAACCACAAGGGTGCGTTTGGTTTATATAAATCGGCTAATATAAATGTGTTAAGTTTTGGTAAAATATAAAATCGGATTAAGTGGTGGTTAAAATGGTTAAATAAATGTGCTACTTATTATTTTGTTTCATATTTGATCTCGTTTATATATATATATATATTTATATATATATATATATATATAAGATATAATATATAATATATATAAATATAAATTTGAAACAAGCAAGTTATTGCAAACATTGATTTTGATTAAGTGGAAAAACATTGAAATTATAAACATGGTAAACGTTGTATAAACGAATAGATCATGCCGAAAAATCTATAAACTACTATTACTTAAATAATTTCATTATAATTTCTATTTTCTTAGAAAAACCGATAAAATACGAAGTTATATAGTCTTAAGATTGTTTAATTATAATAATTTATAAATAACTAGCAAAAACAAAAAGAACTATCTTTTACAAATGAGACAACTATTTTAGATACAACCCGTCAAGAAAACGAAATACTAAATAATAAAAATTATTGTTACTAATTCCCGACTAGAAGATAAAGTCATAACTTTTGTAAAATCTTTGAAAACATCGTTTACATAATTCTCAACTATAAAACGTGCGTTACTTTTGTAACAAGGATTCTTTATTAACTTATATGGTGATTTCCGAACATGTGTCGAATTATGTTGTTTTAATTAGTTTCTCACATTTCTTATAAAATACTTGCAAGGTATATATACCTCGATTATATATTTAATTGGTTACCTTTGTTATATAAATTCACGGTATGAATTAAACACTTTTATTTTCATATGTAATATTATACGGAATAATATTACATACTTGTGTTTTATTTTTCGAATTTATTTTTATTTAAACCAACCACCAAACTATAACAACTTGAAATCTAAGGTCTTTTATAAACGTGGCGCGTTGATGTAACCATACCATCTGAAACCCCAAATACATATCCTAAGGCTAGTGATCTAGCCGTTAAATAAACCACAACGATCTGGTCGAGCCGTCGGTATTCTGTATGTATTGTGCTTAAATATAACATCTCTATCTTGCCGATTGTTCCGCAACTTCGAGGTGAGTTTATACATGTTTTACATATATTGTTTGGGTGAGAACATGCTTGCTTATAAATTCATTTACATGGTTGATTACAAATTGGTTTACATACTCTTTACATATCTCACGATGAGATACAATACTTGGTTTAATTTTTGGGGCGTGAACACTCGCTATAACTTGGTCATACACTCATATGCATATCTCACGGCGAGATACAATATTGGTTCTACTTATGGACGCAACAACTATACTATACTTTTATGATTACGGATTAGCTTAGGTTGCATGAACTGTAATCACTTGGAGGGTGAGCGTGAATGTTATAAAATAGATCTATTAGGGACTGACAATCCCCGTTTGGGTGATTAGCTATCACTGGGCAAACGAACGTTATAACATGTCGGAACACGATTGGTTGGGTCTACAGGGCCAACAACACATACACATGAACTCTTACTGTGCCTTGAATAAAGTGGCATACATACAAGTCTACGTCACAGTTTCATGAACTTAAAATAATTGTAATCATTGTTTTATACACACATAATATTACAGTTGCTTAAAAAACTGGCAATACATACTTTGGACAATTGCGGTCCAATTTTCATACTACATTTGTGGACTATTAGGGATTGAAATGGACATCACATTTACAAACATCTTGATTTCTAAAAATCATACATACATTTTGGAAGAACATTTAAGGATTGAAACGGTCATACGCTTTACAGAACTTTGGTTCAACATTTATACTTACAAAAACCTATGAACTCACCAACTTTATGTTGACACTTTTTAAGCATGTTTTTCTCATGTGAATTAGATGCCTTGGCTTACTTGATGTGCACTGGAGTCTAAATTTGACAAGATTTCATTGATGGATTTCTATTACATATAAATGATCAAATCTCGTTGTGTTTTTTCACAAGCTTTTCCTTGAGATGCAATTATGGAATAGATGTTATATCAATTTCAAGGAAATACAACGAGATTTACTGTTTCAACAACACATTTAGAGGTCCTTTCTCTGTAACTTGTGTTGTTGTATTATGAAGAATTACCACCCAGGACATATTTTCCGCTCGACGGGGCCATTTTTTGGTGGTGGTTGCAGATTTTATCAGAGCACTGTTATAGAGACTAGGTTGCATAGGTAACTAGACTATAACTTTTTCACAAACATTGCATCACATCAAACATTTTCATGTGCATACACATTATTTGCTTACTTGCTTACATTACTTGTTACGTTAAGTGCTTACATGACATACATATATAATATATATATGCTTACATCTTTTGTGTATATCGTACGTTTATTTATATAAGGGTTATTTATATAAATACCAGATAATTTCTTAAGACATTGTGAGTTGCACAATGGTCTCATTTTGCTTTTTAGACATTATGAGTTGCACAATGGTCTCACATCGTTCTCAGACATTGTAAGTTAAACAATGGTCTCTAAAAATATTTTTTTTATAACTTTATACAATACTGTATTACACGAAAGCCATCATAATTATTGTTTACATGGAATTATGTATGAATCTAAGTATTACAAGTCTTGTATGGGCGGGACTTGTAATATGAGGATTGATATGATAATTGCTATGTTAACAAAACCCGTCACAGTTCTGTTTACATGTATATATGTGTTAATCTAAGAATTACAAGTTTTGTATGGGCGAGACTTGTAATAGGAGGATTGATACGATAATTGCTATGTTAACTTGTTCATAGAGACCTTTACCTTATTTACTATAACCGAGTACTCATTAACTATCTTGAACTCTAGGTCGATCTAGCCTGATAGTTTTACTCCCCGTCTTCGAAGACGAGTTTTAAACACTCGTCCCATACTCATTAGAGCACATGCATCGTCATGTCATCCACCACCTTGAACGTCATGTGAGTACGTATATTGCATCGGAAATTATTAAGTATGATGATTTATAATCTCTTTATTTGAAAGGATTGAGACGCCTCTTCATTTAAATAAATAAATTGCAAATCACCGAACCATAAGTTTATCAATTCATTATTTACATAAATTGGGATGCTTCTTTATGCAGACAATGAATTATAAATGAGTGGGCTAAATGGTATCTGATATGAAACAAGTACGAACTCGAACCCGATAATCATCGAAATCCGTTAAAAAGGTCTAGAAACACAATCGTGTCCTACCACTCAACAGAATCTTAAGGCCTCACTTGAACTACCTTATCTCATTCTTAAGTTATTACTTTTGCCGTTACAAACCTTTACGATCATGAATTGTTTGTGGAGCTATCCGACTTGTTTACACTCTGAGCTAATTTGACATGGTTTAATCTCGAAGTATCATACTGGGTACAATATCTCCACAACCAACGTATAGCATAAGCTCTCCCGCAGCTTCTCCCATTTTTAAAAACTTTATTTCTTGGATATTGTTTCTCCAAAATGTCTCACGCTCTCATCCCATCACCATTGTTATAGTTTTGTCGTTATGGTTGCTGTCGTTGGGTCCTGGAGTGGTCCCAGCTTGTACAACTTTATCCACTAGGTAATGCAACCCCCCCCCCCCTAAACAGGATAAGCATATGTTGATATAGTATTCAGTTGATTTATTCATCACAGACCAATAGTACACCAATTTAGGTCGCGATACGTCCTGGTACTGCCAAGTAAGTTGATACTTACAACATCAATTCTCGTCCGAGTATTAATCCATCGAACAATTATACAGTATCAGAAACGAGACTCCGTCCTTGAACATTTAAAACTTTAAACAAACATACTCACGCGACTACACTTTCTTCTTGATGTTTTCACTATTGAAGAACTCACTTTATAACCGCGATTATATCGAACATAAAAACCTGTAATGATATTTTTATTTGAGATTACCTATTTTGATTGTATTAAAATCTTGTCAACACCTAACCAAAATTTTTGGTATATTGAGAAGTGCCGGACATCTAATTTTGCTGACTAAAGTTATCAACGCCATGTTTAAAATCTGGTTATTAAATCTGAAATCTTTTCTTGATCACACAATAGGTTAACAAGAATCGAATCCCGGGACGGGAGTCCTTTAAGGGGTAGGTACTGTAACAACCGTCAATTTTTGAAAGTTTAAATGACTATTTTACCCTTTGACTTTTCGGGTCCGACTTGACTTTTTGACTTTTGATCTTTTATTGTCACATAAAAACGATTACCGCGTAACCGGAAATTTTTCGGAACATATTTAAATAATAAATCACATTTATTATTACATATCTCTCATGTACAAATTTGTTTTTAACTTATTTGACTTGAAAACGAAAGAATATATGTTATTCCTAAATTGACTTCATAAAAACGACGACCCGCGAAAACCACATATTTCACGACTTGACTCTAAAGCAATTTGATGTAAAACGACATTCCGGACAACTTTTTAGTTTTGCCTGAGACCCGAAAACAAACAGAAGATGACCGAAATACCCTCACAAAATTTTAGAAACGAGAGACAACGCTTACCGACACAAAATAATTAAATTATATTAATTATGACAATTTAACTTAATAAAAATTTATTTAATAAATTATGGATCAATTTATTCAAGAACGTTGTCTTAAAACGCGAATATTTAAATTAAAGTTTTATTTACGGACAAAAGGTACCTCATGGCTACACAAATAAATAATAAGCATTTAAATAAATTTTGTAAAACTTTTATAAAATGCTAGTCATGTAAATACTCGTTTTTGTAGGAAAAACTATTTGGAACGCAATGGCGCAACTTTCGTGTCTTGAATCAATCGTTAACTATCTTAAACGAGTCCCGAACCATTATTTAACAAAAATTACATTTTTGGTCCCTCTGGTAATATTTACAGCATACACCCTAGTCTCTTATACACTTGTCATTTTTTTATAACTTTCAAATATATAAATCTAACATTAGGGTTTCATCATATATACAACCTAACCACACACACTCTCTCTCTAAAATCCGGCGGCGCCTCCGGCCACCCCATTGCCACCCCACCACTGATCCACCTAACCCATCATCATCTGCACCCCGTCACCATCATCATCACGTCACCATCATCATCACGTCACCGTCATCACCAATACCACGCACCACCACCACAGCCGCCACTCCTACCGCCACCCTACACCACCAACATCATTGTTGCCATCACCTCAGCCGTCAACATCACCATAGGGTGCGTTTGGTTTTAAAACCACCAGCATAGGGTGCGTTTGGTTTGGTAGAAACACCACCATAATAAGAAGAAACAGTTTTATATTCTCCTGTTGAAAGCTTTTTACTTAAATTTGAAATTTTCCTCATTCAAAGTCGTATATTTGTTTACCGGAGCTTAAAAGAAAACATTTTACCTTTTTTGTAAGACATTGTTCTTGATAAACCGACTTTTTGATAACATCTTTCAAGTTGTCATATTTTTACTTGACTAATTTTCAAAACACTTATTCTTGATTTTTATATCTAGCAACTCATTCAATTAGCATTGATTCATGTCATTTTGCGATTGGACCTAGTTGACTTATTCAACTTATAATTGCCAAATTATATATATGATTTCAAGAAGCATGTGTTTCCTCAACAGCTGCAGGATATTGATCTACTGTTTTCCCCCTCTTGTTCCGACACCAGAGATTTTCATAAATAACATTTACTATTCATTCTGATGTACTTGGTGTGGTTCAGGAATGGTTCGAGTAGCTCAGTATCCTGCACCTCTTGAGTAAAACATATTAAAAATCACAATTATCAAAACATTGTCATAGTTGTGTAACCTCAGCTGATCCGTCTGAAATCATAGACGGGAGAGTTTACAGTCTGAGTACCGATGTCGATGCTTGCTATGCAAATACAATACAAAAATACAGTTTTGCATTGACGTTCCTCAATTTCAATCAAGAATTGCTGCAGAGTCCGTTGATCAATCAACCTCTTCAGCTTGGAGTTGTATTTCCTGCTTCTTCCTATTTTGACACTCAACAACTGAGTCTGAAGATAAGCAACATCCTTCTCCTTGGTCTGACTGTGCAGTTCCTAGCAAGATGACCTAATCCTCTGCAGTTGTAACACCTTATCTGATTACCATTATTTCCAGCAGGCGCATTACCCACCGGCCCGTGCTGCTACAAACATTTCCATTCCAAATATTCTGAATACACCAAATATGCCCATTTCGATTACCAATATTTTGAAACACCCTGATTCTGAACTGCATCTTGAACAACCTGATTCCCGACATCTGTACGCATTATAACCACCCATTTTTGATACCAACATTCTGCCCCAGCATACGTCTAAATCTGATTCCCCACCAATAGCTCCACCCATCCCGCATCTGTCCGTCCTTGACCCATATTCATACCGGTAGAAGCAATCTGCCAATTACGAGGGTTGAGATGCAATTCTCTGGTTTGTTGGTTGGTTGGAGTTGAGTATTTAAAGTTTGAATGCCTTAGCCATTAAGCGAGTGTCCATGTATTCATCATGGCGGTTGTGGATCTGTAATGTCTCGGATTTTGGTATTGTTGTTGCATGAAGTTCTGGTTGAATGATGGTTGTGGGTTATAAGTTGTTGTTTGATGGTTTGTGGTTGTTGCATTAGGTACTTGGTGATGGTTGATCTTGTGGAAACACTGTATATGTTTGAAAGGATTGTTGGAATTGCCATGAGTGCAGCCGGATCATGTGTTTTTTTGCAAGTCGTTCTTCTCTTTGATCATTCTACCTCCTTTTATTGTACTTCAAGAAACAACAACTGAGTGTAATACTTGTCGATGTCAAGTCCTTTGTTTGATGAAACAATAGTAACATGTCGAATCCATTCTGGTTGTAAGTATGTTTAGGAACTTGAGATTACTACAATCTTTCAGGAATTGGTTGTTTCTCTAAAATCATTCATCAGTTTTGAGAAACTGGTGATGTAAGACTCAATCGATTCCCTATCAGGCGAAGTAAAACCTTTCCCTACATTAAACACTTAGACGTTTTTATTCTTGAATTTCCAATATCAGAACCCTTTCTCATTTGTTGCACACGTAACCAGATTCCTGAGCATTTCATTCACAACTATCAACAGCAGTCATAAGATGTCTTCAGGAAGACCGAGAAAATGGTCTGAATAGCTTAATCATCTATCTGCATCCATCTGTTTTATTTCTCTGCTACTGTGAGTTCATCATCGGTTTGTTCATGAAACGTTTCAAGAACATGTAACTTCACGGTCCTGTTATCACCTGGTTCAGAATCAATCGTCTGACATAAGGACCATTCATAATGAGCTTGTAGATTAACCGTTCCAATTGGTCCTACTCCTTAGCATATCAAAGAAGACTTGATGACCATGGAACGGTAGTTCTCTTTGTTAAGCATAGAGGCGGTTTTCAGTAACCGGCTGCATAAATGTCTTGTTAGTCACATGCAAAAAGTTATTGAAATGATAAAACAAGGATCTTTAGAGTGGGTAAAAGTATTTTGCTGATGTGGATATTAAGTCCAATTAACATTCACAGGATTTACAAATCTATGATTTTAAAAAACCCGTGAAAAGAAGTGGAATCTGTTACGGGATTTTAACAAAATGCAAGAAAAAAACCGTAAAACAAAAATTTACTCTTTCGAAATAATCCTCAGCTAGTACGGTTGGTCGCTAGTTTCGGGATAGTTCGAAAGCTAGATCGTCCTATCAAATATCGTCGAACCTAGATCGGTCGTCGCTTGTATCGAATATCGGACGCTAGTTCGATCCTCGCAAGATCGGTCCTTCGCTAGTTCGATCGTGGCTAGTTCGATCGACGCCAGTTCGATCCTCGCAAGATCGGACCTTCGCTAGTTCGATCGACGCTAGTTCGATCGAGGCTGGTTTCGAATCGACTCAAGAGTCGATTGTGGCTGGTATCGATCGACCGCTATTCGATAGTTCTGTTTCGATCGACTCTATTTTCGATAGTGGCCTTGATCTCGATCGACCGCTAGTTCATAGTGGCTTGCTCGAAGTGTCGACCGCTAGTTTCCGAGTAGTGGCTTGTTCGAGTCGACGCTAGTTCATATGGGCTTGTTCGAGTCCTTTAGATTGTGTCACTCGTTCGACCAATAGAGAAAGAACGTCGTTTCGAATCCTTACAAGATTTTCCTCGTCGGCTCTACACACAATTGGTCACTAATAAGATTTCTCTTATTTTGACACATAAGCGCACTGACACGTACACTTATGGAAATATAGGAAGCACGGGTTGTGATGTAACATAATCACAAGCCTTAAATGAATATAAAGTAATTCATTCTCGAGAAAATTAATTCCCGTTATAAGGTCAAGTTATCTTTTTGACGACATACTTGCCTTTAAAATGATGACCGGGTTGATATCTGAAATAATAGCAAGCCATTTTGGCATGTTTTGAAAACATTTGAAACTTCTGCTCGAACTTCATTTACAGCCTCGTATCATTATTGAATGACATTTCTAAGGCCATAAATGTTACTGAATGACATTTCTAAGGCCATAAATGTTATCACTTATAACGAATCATGTTCATGACTTTGTCACAAGAAAAGGCACATGAAAAAAAATGAATGAAAAGTAACTATAAACAGTGAACAGTAACTATGAAGCAACATGAAAAAAAAAATGTACTGAATGACATTTCTAAGGCCATAAATGTTATCACTTATAACGAATCATGTTCATGACTTTGTCACAAGAAAAGGCACACGAAAAAAAATGAATGAAAAGTAACTATGAACAGTGAACAGTAACTATGAACAATTGATGAACAGTACCGACATGAACAGTAACGAGACAACAACAAACACATGATACGACACACTCCTGCAGCTCTGATGCCAATTATAGATTATAAATGACATACAAGAACAAGGAATTAAAACAGATCTGGAGGTTGGGTAAAATGAAACAAATGTTTAGCCATTTTATTAGAGTTGAAAGGTTAAAGAGATGAGAAGAGTGTGTATGTGCTAAAGGGAGAACACACACACTTACACTTTTACAAAAGTGAGTTTCACCCCTCCATGAAAGTATGGAGGGGGTATTTATAGTCCTAGTGACACACAACTATCATAGCTTGTCATTATTAGTCCCTATGTGTCACGCTATAAATAAACTAATGTAATTTCATGTTTTTCACCATATTTTAAGGCTAACACATTGATTTCAAAATATTCTGGAATTTCAACAGTATTTTAACTAACATAAGATTCATCTTTTTGAAAAACTTCTTGTTTTAATTGCATTGACACTTCTAAAGAAATACAATGTTTTTCAAGTTGTGAGTAATTTTCAAAAGATCATTATATGCTTGTTTTGATTTGGAAAGCTTAGCATCAAGATTCAAACACTTTTCACACAATTCACACTTTTGCATTTTCACATTCACAGAATCATTATTTAAAGACATAGAATTCATCATAGTTAACAGAACATCTAGAGACATGATTTTTTGTAAGAGTCGATCATTTTCCAAAAGAATTTCTTTCTTAGCAATTTCCAAACATTTTTTATCAACTGAAAACTGTTGAACAGACGCTTCCATTTGATCAAAAACTGTTTGTACTTTCGTTATTTCATTTAGAAGATCTTTATCAAACACATTGAAGATGTCTTTTAAAGATTTTAGAAATGGAATAATTTCATTGTTAAAAATAGCTTTTGTATGTTCAAACCCCCATTCACCTTCTTCAAGAGCACTAGGTGTTGTCCTCTTCTTTACCACAGAGTCAAACTGGGTGAGGTGGAATTTAAGCTTTTTAAGGCTTGCATTCACCAAACTCACCTTAGGTAGTTCACTGGGAACATCCACTATGACAGGTGGTGAGTAAGAAGGTTCAATGGTAGGATTGAACGTATGAAACCAAAACGCTTGTTCAGCCGATAATTCTTGTTGTGGAGAAAAACGTGTTTCAAAATCTTCAATTAGGCTATTTAATTTTTCATAATCAATAGGTTTATGAGAAATTTTCTTTGCAATAACTTCAGGATCCTTTGCCTTTTCAAACATTTTTGATCGACTCTCTTCTTCCAAAATCAATGTTTCTTCATCATCAATCACAGGCATAGCAACATGTGTTTTAGATATAACAGCACCATCATACAAGGTTGGTTTTATCCGCTGAGCTTTCCTAAGGTAAAACGGATTTTGATAACCTAGAGCTTGTTTGTGTGTATTATCATAAAACGCTTGCGGCTTAGTTAACATGTGCACTGTCTGAGCAGATTGACCCACTTTATAAACAATATTATCAAGTTCCTTAATCTTCTTTTCCAAATCAATTTCATTTTCCATATATTTATTTTCTTTTTCTTTGGATTCATTTTTGAAAACTGTAAAAGTTTTGAATAAAGATTCCTTTTCTTTGATTTGTTTAGAAAGATTTTGCTCAAGTGAGTCAATTTGTTCTTTGAGTGCAAGTTTCTCCCTAATCATATCATCCATTTGAGAATCAATCATTTTTTCACGACTGCTTAAATCAATATTAAGACGTTGTTCAAAAGTTTTGACCCTTTCCTTATATCTCTTTAACTCAGCGGTTATTGATTCATTTTTCTGTTCCTTATTAGCCTTTTTCTAATTATTTACATGATTAATCATTTGTTCAGACATTTGTTCAATTACAGACAAAATCATTGAATCTTGTTGTGCCTGCAAATTAGTTTCTTGAACAGTTGCCTATTGTGTTTCTTTCAGATATTGAGAATATGAAATGATATTGCTATCACTAGATATCTCATTATCCGTAAAATCCATAACTGGTGATTATTCAAAATCCTGCAATGCATGCACACTTTGATTATCCATATCATTCAGATAGGTTTTAGAATTAGGTACCTTTGAGATAACGCCAGAATCATAGTTAGAAATATTGGCCATAAGAATCACTTGTACAGTCAAGAGATCATCACAGTCTGAATCATAAGTGTCGAGATCCTTAGTTTAGAAAGCAGCATTGTGAGGGATGATTGTCTGAGCTTGATCTGTTGGAATTCCTGGATCTGCAAGAAATGCGAGTTGCTCCTCATCCAATATTTTTCCAGCTTCCTGAGCTTCTGCTAACATTGCTTTCTCCTTATACCATGTTGCATTCCTTGGTCGCTTTGACTGAGTGCATTGCCTAGCCATATGTCCTTCACCTTGGCAATTGTAGCATTTAACAACTCTTGCCTGTCCACTTGTAGTATTTCCCCTTGAACTAGTAGCATTACTCTTATAAGTATTACCAGAATAATTTTGCCCTTCTCTTCCTTGAACTTGTTGCACTATAACCCTGCCATCTTGAATAGTGGCTTGGTTTCTTGGATTAGAGGAAGTTCTGAGTTAATTATTGGTAGTAGTGAACCTTGACGAAGCTACAACCGTTAGAAAAGCCATTACTTTATTGAGACAAGCAATCGGATGTAACATTTCTCAATTTTAGGTCATTTTACGACTCCTATTATTCGTCACTATTTATTTTGGTCCGATACGTGTTTACTTTTAAATTAACTTTTAAGCTAAATCGCGTAGACTAGAAATAATCATCTAACGTAAACGGTCACCAAATAAAATAAGGTTTACGTCAAGCAAGTGTTATATAATTATTAGGAAGATAATTATTGACTTTGCGCATTTTATTTTTATTGGCCACGTAAAAAGCTTATGTTTCGTAATAAAATATATTTAGACATACCACGGAAATACCTAGACTTACCTAGACTCAAACCAATACCCACTTTTAACCCTTAAACACAAAATTTGTATAATTATTATGTCAACAAATCACTAAGGCCGAATATAGATGGTTTAACACCATAAACCATTTGTCCCTTATGAATTAGCTAGCTAGAAAATCCCTAATGATACTCAAAGTACTTGTACATCAAGGTTAATTAAGCCTTTGACTATCAGTCACAAATTACTCCTATTCGAGTGGGAAGACTGTTTGATGAACTTGGTATTTACTTGATATTGCTCAATTTTCATTTGTACGTATGTTCATATCATTAATCAACTGAGTAAATCGCAAGTAATACGTATGAAGTGATCCCCCTTGATTGAGTAAACTTATCAAATGCATCATACAGCTTACACTCTCTTTCCATGCCTTTGTTAAATAAAGAGGTTATCTTGCATTAGTAATAAATTCTCTCCCATAAATCTTTAGCACTCTGTGAGGATTCAAATGTGGAATAGATATCCAAGCAGGAATACCTTGAAGAATGATTATTGGTGTTTCATATCACAAATTAGCTTGAATTTTCTCAGCAAGCAGATAATTCTGCATAGTTCTTCGTTTCTGATCACTCCTTGTCTTCAAACTGTAGGACAAATAGAGGACCTTTTTCAAACTTGATTCAAGTATCACATTCTTCTGTGGTTCTCTAATTTGCAATGTATATTCCATTCTACTCTTCCACGAATCATACAGGTCTTTGTCTAACATAGGTGGACGATTATCAGCACCAGAGAGTATCATGTACTCAGCAAGAGTATTCTTTTGTCCAAGTGAAATCATTGGATCCATTTCAATGTGATAAGATTAAAATGGTTGTACAATGATTAGAGGTTGTTGTGTAAAAGTGAGGTTTGATTAATGAAGTTGAGTCTTTTGGAATACATGGGATTTTACATTTTGATAAAACCTGAGTAGATTGAATTTTCACGGGATTTTACAAATCTACTGAAACAACGTTAGGATTTCACCTAATAAATGTGTATAGTTCTCCCTTGAAAAACGTATAAATCTCCTTTGTTAAAAAAAATGTATAAATCGCCTTCACAAATTATGATGTATAAATCGCCTTTGTTAAAACAGATGTATAAATCGCCTTCACAAATTATGATGTATAAATCGCCTTTGTTAAAACAGATGTATAAATCGCCTTCACAATTTTCATGATGTATAACGCACTTCTGTTAAAACCAGATGTATAAATGTGCTCTCACAATTTAGGATGTATATATCGCCTTTGTTAAAACAGTTGTATAAGCGCCTTCACAAACGATTGTATAGATCCACACTTAACAAATTGATAGTTAGAACGCCTTCACAAGACGAATGTTTAGATCGCTCTTCACAAACGAGTATAGATCGCCTAATTAAATTCGAAACTCAAAACTCAAAATCATTAAAAGACTCACTTTTTGACGCTTTTTTTACTTGATTTTTCTTGTACAACTTAACTATCTAAGACTATTAGAACCTTAAAAACACAAACTTTAACGTTTTTGACACGAAAAATTTGAAATCAAGATTCTTGGTACAAAACCCTCTTTTTAACCAAAAAGACTCAAAAAGATGAAATTTTTTATGGTTTTTGAAAGATTTTCTTGTACTTCTAGTCTATACTAAGATAACTAAGAAAGAAAGTTATGATCTTTATGGTTTTTAAACAGTCAAAAAGTGAAAACTTTTTGAATGGATTCGAACAAAAAACACTAGTAAAACGAGTAGATAAAACGCATACAAAACCTACACAAACACCCCATGGCTCTTGATACCAATTGTAGAATAATCTTAACACAAGTATGGAATGATTCACTTAGAGTTTTAGAGAGAGAAAGATAGTTGGATGAACACTTAGAGAGAAAGAAAAATGATAATATTAGCTTAAGTGAAAATGTGACAAATGAACAACCAACACCCTCTCTAAGCTATGGAGAGGGTACTTATACTCTAGTCTTGGCCGACCATGGACCCTTAGTGGGCTTATCGATGGGCCTTTGGCCTGGTTAGCTTTATAACTTAACCTTACAACTTACTACGAGCTACGACTAACTATATTGGTAGTGACCAACACTTTTTCGTATTTCTAACATACGATGACTTTGCATTTCGGCCTAGCTTTACTTAGGAACTTTATCACACTTGCTCGTTATCACACTTAGCAACAATCATGCACGCTTACTATAAAGCCTTAGCAAAATAATCGTGCTCGCTTACTATGAAGCCTTAGAAAAATAACTGTGCTCGCTTACTATGAAGCCTTAGAAAAATAACCGTGCTTGCTTACTATGAAGCCTCAGCAAAATAACTGTGCTCGCTTACTATGAAGCCTTAGCAAAATAACCGTGCTCGCTTACTATGAAGCCTTAGCAAAACAACTATGCTCGCTTACGCGGGTTCATACCCAACCGATCAGATTGCTCATTATACCTGGCTTGCTAGATGGCCAAGCTTCTTGGTAATGATCTCGACTTAATCACGGTCGACTCCTAACCAATCATAGTCATGCTTGTGGTTTATCTAGCCACTAATGACTATAGACTTTCGGGATACCAATCCATGTTCACAGAAGACCTTTTGGGTGTGCGTACCCGTCAAATTGAACTTTCATTTATTTCTGGGCAAATATACCCATTCACTCACATCCTAAGCCACATCATGGGCTACAAAAAAGCGACATAAGCGCTTATTAACATTCAAAGCACATAGCACGTAAAGCACATTTTTCACATAATTCGGCGGCGATAATCACGCTAGAAAACACATATTGTCGAAAGACAATTTAAAAACAATCAAGAAAACAATTGAGCATCATGGGCTCGTTTGACAGAAATTAAAACTCCAACGTTTCCACATGGCGACTAGCACACTCGGCTCGGTCCTAACACGTCGCATGAATTCTTGGATGACTCAACTAATCAAGTCGAGACAATTTCACACATTCCTAATCCAATACCGTTCGACTAAGGCGTTAGCTACTTTGATTGTTCTTCCAGGATGGGGACGGATGTCGCCATTCGGCTAGAGTCCCCAATCTTTTTGCCCTTATATACGCACTTTGGGTCGTTACGTCAAGGAATAAGGACCACTACACCTAACCTTTATGTCGGGGGTCGCTTAGTGTCTTATTCTAATCCTCGACGATCCATGTATAGTTACAACTATACTACCACTACCTTTCATTTCGAGGAAAGAAGTCTTCTTCACGGCCATCGGTTGCTACATCAAAGGTAACACACATTACTTCTTCATTCCTCACTTTCAACCTCGAAACTAAACACCTTGGCTTCCACCCACCTTGGAAACTTTACGTTTTCAGGAAGATTCCTTCTCAGTGTCAGTATCCGGTTCACACCCTTGATAACTCAAATCTACCATTCCTCACTAGCATACCGACCACACTTGGTCTCGACACATGTCTCCATAACAACTGTCGATCTTATATTATCACGAATTAGACTTCACTCCTTTCTAGACACACTCGTTCCGAACAATACCGTTGGTATTTTCCCTTCGGGACGACTCAGTCACAACGACTCACATGAGACTTTCTCCATGCATTCAATAGGAGTAAGGTTACTTGCACAAGGATCCGTAGCAGGGGTAAAAACATTTTCTCTTTTCGAAAACTTGACCCAAACATTTATCCCAATTATCTAGCATTTTAAGGGTGACGATTTATCCGACATAGTGTGGTTCTTCCTAAATTACTCATAGTTGATCAAGTTATGCATAATTGAGGACCAAACGACGTCATGTCCGTCCTCGTCAAAACGTTCCTTTTTTCATACGCTACACGCGTAAGTCATTTTCTCGGTATATAAAAAAAGTTTAAAATAAAAGTAAAAATATGATTGTTTCATAAGAAAGAAAAGAAGATAGCATCATTCCATCCTCCAATCTCATCATAATTTTTTTTAAAGAAAATTTGTTTGATACCACAGGGTCAGTTTATGAAATTTGAAAACACATTTTCCATTATTTACACAAACAGTTTATACATCAAAGTCAGTACAATTCGCGCAACGACATTCGTTCAACACACAAATTCATTATTGCGATCCACGGATTTTTTTTAAATCATCAATCTACAAAACATCAATTAACATAGTTTGGTCAACGGGTCTCGACAAGTATAAAAAATAATACCCACCCATGGACCATACAAACAGGTATCATACACGTGCGAAGGATTCACCAACTGGAATCATTCAACACTCGTGTCAAGTCAATCTAGTAACAAGATCACTTATAGACAATAACATCTATAATTACACAAATCTCATAATCAAGAATAATCGTAATCTTTCATAAGCATAATAGTAACAATGAGGGTGATACACATAAAATCAAAATTCCCCCAAGAATTACAATCTTCGGTTCCAAGACCGGTACATCCAATAATGATTTCTAAATATCTACTACCGGATTCTACATAAATATCCGAAAGGCTGTAGTGTTTACAAAAACAAAATACACCCAACAGCATGACCTCACTAACTAGCACTAGCAGTTTAGTGACTATACAAAATGGTCATAATTCAACCAAAAATCAAAACAATAAGCAACAGGACTACTGAGGCCCTGGAGGTCTCCTCTATAAATTGGTAAGGCGTCTATCCATCCCAAGAATGCACTGTATAAAGGTACTCTCGCGGTTGCTCATCTCAGAAACCAAAGCCTGAAGCTGCTGAATCTGCATGTCCCTATGCTGTACTACGGCTTGTAATGTCTGCACCTGCTGGCTCAATCCCTCGATCGTCTCATCCCTCTGGGTCGCAGCCTGATGACCCTGCTCCATCTAGGTACCGACCTACTCCAGTCTACCCACTGCCTAAACCATCTGAGATGCCATAACCTATACATGTCCCTCTACAGCAAAAACCCTAGGGCCAATCTCCCCAATAGCAATGCCATCCGCCACCTCAGCATCGCTTACCTGGATCACCTTCTTCACTAGCTGTCCATGTCCATACTCTAAGTTACCCATGCGGGTACATAAATCCTTAATCACTAGTAGAGGCACAAGAAATCCAGGTGTTGGGAGGGTAAAAGACTGTCCCTTAGTAGCAGCAGTAGATGGACCTCCTAACTCGTAAGTGCTCGGTGGGGGTACAACTGGCATCAAAGGTGGTGTGACGGGAGCCATCAACCACTCCTCGTTTACCTCCCAAACCTCCTCATCATCCTTGAATCCCTCAGAATCGTAATCACTAAAATCGTCATCACCAAATAGCATGGCTATGTCCTCCTCCACATCAATCACAGGGGCGAACACCTGCTCCTCCATCTTGACTATCGGCTCCGCAATCTCATCGACCACCAGGCCAACCATCGGCTCGTCTGCCTCAGCTTCTAGAGGCTTACCCATCTCTCCTAATAGTAGCACATCCACCTCAATCCACCCAGTTGCGGTGTTTGGGTTACCAGCATACCCGGGTAGCGGTCCGGGCGCGATGAAGTCATAAGCGGGATGCGGCTCTAGCTCATCCATAGGGAAGTCGAACACACGGTCAGGTGACAAGGGTTCGCCCATGATACTACAAAGAAAAGAAATACTTATATTAGTAACCATCATACATATTTTTAATCATATGTGAAGTTATACTCATCATATATTAGGATGATCTTATTATGTCGCATTAAATGCTTAAAGAAATTAGACTCTTCGTGAGATGCGAATACCAAGTTATATATATAACCATACATCATAGAACGGATGCCGTATATATAAACTTATATAATTATTACTTATACCAAGTGTATCCCACTTGTTACGCACATAGATTGCAATTCAAGACATCACACAAGGCATTTAAGGATTAGGAACGACACGCGCGCGGATATCGGACAACGGTTAAAGACTCGTGACAATTTCCAAAAACAGTTGTAGTCCAAGTTTTGTAAAACTACTTAGTTCGCTACATCTCGTGCTTTGGTACCATTCTGTAACACCCCTAAAATACGAAACGCAGCGGAATACAACATTTGGGGCGCTACTTCATAATACATACACATGAGTCCCAATAAACGTTCAAATGATACGTTTATAAAACAAAATTTTATTTTATTTATATGAGGAAAATCAGAGTTACATAGGTTCTAAATTACTTTAGAAATTTCTTTTCTAATAAATCGCAGCACGACTTTCTTACAAATCCCATTTTTATAAAATGTATAACTTTTCACCGAGTCACAATCCCAAATATCCGTGTTCTGTTCCATCCAAGCCATCAACAACATCTAAACCTGAGATACATGCATAAAAACGTCAACAAAACGTTGAGTGAATTCATAGAGTTTACAAATAATAGTCAAAACGCATGTTTGGTTCCACAAAACACTATAACATTGTTTGCAAGGCAAGTTATATCTTGATTTCCACCACATGAGCTCGTGGACCGAACCTTAACACATTTATCATGATAGACAATTAACTGACCGGGTAGTATGCCATCACCCATTTCTCAATACAAAATATCCGTTACAGGGTGGTCACCTTCGGATTCATACCCCGGACAGGGTTGTCAAACCCAATAGATCTTTTTAATGCATTCAGCGTGTACCTCCTCGGTAATTAACGAGTACACAGTCAAAGGCATAAACTCATAGCATGGAATCATATCACGTATCAAAACATATTGCGTTCAATTTTCAAAACAAGCATGTATCCCCCTCGTGGGTTTTAAAACATTTAAAACAGTTCAAAAGCGAGGCTATGAACCCACCTTGATCTAAGCCGAAGATCAAAATAACCGAAACAATCCAAAGACGACTCGACAACGAACCCAACCGCGACCTATAATTTATGTCGCTCGATTACTATACAATAAAGTACGATCGAATAGTGCGTACATCGCAACTATTAAAACTATATAGATATACATACACATGTGATGAGAAATCCACTTGCACATCTTAGATCCTAAACCCCACATAATTGAGTTACGATCATTCTTTTACTTACACGTTACAATAGTTTATTCAAAACTTTCTATTTTCGGAAACTTTCTATTTTTAGATTCGACCAATGGTCGTAAAATACCCGTCGCTCTTAAAACATCTGTCGATATTATTTTATTAACCAAGTTAACCTTTACGACATATTGATGATGGTCGTTTTAATCTCCGTTGATTTTTACGTTGACTTTTTATTAATATAGTACTGCGAACAGTCTTTGTTTATTCGTTTTAATTCGTAAGTATCTAAAAATTCTATGTCATGATAATAGATAGTGATTACTTCTTTATAAAAACTCACAAGTTCTAGATTAACCCATTTTAATAAAAGTCAATATTTGACTTTATTGATTTTGTAAATATATTACTTTTTACTTAGATTCTGACCGTCCAAAACGACCCGCTATATTATATTTTCACGACTCGAACACTGAAGAGATTTTATGCAAAACGACGTTCCGAACAACTTTTTAGTTTCATCCGAGACCTGAAACTCGAAGGAAAATGATGAAAATGCCCCTACAAGTTTCTGCTGGAACTTATTATATTTTTAACATAACGCAGAAAATTGACTTTTAGTTTTGACCTGTTTTTATGCGATTTTAAAACTAACAAATCTCGCGGTAAAGTAAAACGACATTCCGAACAAATTTCATTTTTCGCTGGAAGGCTAAAACGGACTCGAAAGTGCTCAAATCAGACTTATTCGAATCTGCCAGCTTTTATATATTTTACAACTGCTGAATTTTTCTACTTAAAGTGTATATCTCGATTTCGCTCTAGATTCTTCGTTATTAGGAGTTAGAAGCTCCATTTTATATCGAAACGATCGTGAGAATAAACTCTATCATATTTTTAAAACAAAAATTAGATTTTCCAAATCCTCGTGCCTCGTTTTCCGTGCCAAAGTTTCTGCCCAAAACTATACGCTACGAAACGCGCAAAAATCCATTTTGACCAAAAATTCCATTCACGTCACATCTAAAATAGTTTATAAACAATATTCAACTCGCTCAATCATCCAACAACCAATTCTAAACTAGACAATGCAAGATCCCTCGGATTTCATCACATGCAATAACCGAAAATGAATCGAATCGTGAAAACAATTATTAAACTAGTAAATAAAGTACTTACAAGGCTATATAAAGCAAGATCGGACTCAATCAAAACTCGTCTCGTTCCTTTGTTCCTTAGCCGTGGCCTCGGGTAACCCAACCAAACCCAAACCGAATCCAAATCAAGCCCAAATCAAAACCAAACTAAAGTTAATCAAAAACCAATCAACAAAACATACCCCTTTGGGGTCTTGTTGTGGTTCGAACCCCCAACCAACACCAAACCTTTAATTTTTTGAATCCAAAACTCCCACTAATATTTTTCCCACTAAACCTCTAATTCAAATCTTGATTAAAACTATTTTTGTTTTAATCAAACTCAACCTTCTTTAAATCTAATTGCATGTGGTCTTTTCTTTCATAGATGATTATATTATCATCATCCAAACCTTATTTGATAGTTAGAAAAATTAAATGACAAGAGTGTGTGGGTTTGTTGGGTTTGACGAGCACAAGGAGGGAAAAGGAGGGCAAGAAACCACTAACACTTGGTTCTAGTTTAATCAAAATCATCATTTAGATATTATATGAAAGGATTTTAAGCTCAATTTTTTTGATGGATGCTTTGTTTGTGTGTGTGTGTGCTATCGGACAAGAGAGAGCCAAGGGAGGAGAGAAAACAAATTTCTTTACTATGTGTTTACTTGTATATGTAGAAATAGTCAAGCCAAACATTGGGAATAGGACATAATCATTTCATGTTGTTAGAAATTAAAATGGTGGAGTGTTTGGGGTGCCTTGTAGCCGGTTATAGAGAGCTAGGGGCAAGCATGCATATTTTTTTTTGAATTTTAATTACTTGTATTATCCTTGTATACCTTTTAAATTAAAATGACACTTGACAATTTAAATATAATTATATACCTAATACCTTAAAAACGCGAGTTTTGGCCAAGTGTAGGAACAAAGACGCCGGAGTTCATGAAAAATATACGAAAATAAAATGTCAACGGGGCGCGTCATAATTTATTATGATGCTAAAAACGTTTAACGGTCGCGCGGTCAAATATTGGCTCGCAAATCAACTAAAATAAAAATTTCTAAATTCCTTTCGTAATAAAATACGAAAATAACTATTCATGACAAATAAAATTTTAAATGTTGACGTTCGTTCACATGAACTTATAAAATGATAATTATGACGCCAAATCCGCGATCGTTATATGCGTCGTAAAAACTCAGGTTGTTACATATAAAGTCCAGACGACCCCCAGAGCAATCAAGGGGCCGCCTGTCTATTCACCAAGATCCAAAAATTTTGTTTCCTTTCAAAAATCCATTTTGGGTCCTAGACCAAAACACATAATGGTAAACAATGTTAAAGTTCCTATTGCTAGTGATAATGAGGTTAAAATTTTTTATAAACCAACGTTAAAACCCGGATTTGGATTTTATAAACCAAATTTTAGGTCAAAAACTCCACCACCTAGAAGAGTCAATAATCATTATCCTCGTTCTAAGACACCGCAACCAAAATGGAATGTTGGTCGACAAAACCAACCTCATGGTTTTCCCGTAACTTGGAACAACTTCCAACCTCAAAGTTAGATGCCATGGGAAATGTATCCTCCATTTCCACATCCCAATCAATTGCATCAAATGCAAGGGATGTTTAGCACTATCAACTTTGGACCCATGAGATATTGGGGACCAAATGTTTGAGTTACTGTCTTATATAAATAGATATGCCTTGGAGTCGACTTGGAACTCGACGAGTGGATAAAGGATAGCAGATGCTGTTAGGAATCGAGAAAAGACTTGGTCACACCTAAAATATATAGCTCGTAGGTCTTAGTTAGTTTTTGGAACCTTAAATAGGTAAAAAGGCCAAAGCCCATAGGAAGCCCATCAAGCCCACTATGTGGCTAGCCATATGGATGTATAAGTACCCTCTCCATAGCTTAGATAGGGTGTTGGTTGATTTCATTCTCACACACACCTAATCTAATATTCTATCTTATTTTTTCTCTCTAGAAACCTCACATCCATTCCTTTCTCTCTCTAAGTTCTTATTGATTGATTAAGTGGTTAGATAAATATCTTATATTCTAAAATTGGTATCAAGAGCCATATGGGGTGATTAAGAAGGTCTTGTGTGCGTTTACTTTGGTTTTTTATTCGTTCGTGTGGTTCGAACCTAACTAAAAAGTTTTCACCTTTCATTTTTATTACTCTATTATCTAAGTCTCAGTTAGTTGTACAAGAAAACTTTGAAAAACATTAAAAAAAATTCATATTTTTTAAGGTTTTTGGTTCGAAAGTGTTTTTGTGTCTAAAATCTTGATCCAAAAATTTTTATGTTAAAAACTTTCAAGTTTGTGTTTTTACGGTTCTACAGTCTTAGAATAGTAAGTTGTACAAGAAAAATCAAGTAAAAATGTCAAAAAGTAAGTCTTTAAGTGTTTTGAAAGTTTTGTGGTTCGAAGTCTAGTAGGCAAATTATACATCTTAGGCTAATTATACCATCCAGGCGAATTATACTCAAGCGAAGTATACGTTTTTACCTTAGGCAAATTATACGTGTTCTCTCTTAGGTGAATTATACCATTTGCTTGGGAGAAGTATACCATTTGCTTGGGAGAAGTATACCATTTTCTTGGGAGAAGAATATCATTTGCTTGGGTGAATTATACCATTTGCTAAGGTCAATTATACCATTTGCTTAGGTGAATTATACCATTTGCTTGGGTGAATTATACCATTCTCTTGGGTGAATTATACCACTTCCATTGGGTGATTTATATGGTTTTTCTTTGATTTGTAAAATCCCGTGAAAGATTAACTTCTTTTCCCGGTTTTATCAAGAATTGTAAAATCCTATGTAATTCCATTACTTCATCACTTAAACATACATCACTTTAACACAAAAACATCTAATCACTGAACGATCAAAAGTTATCATTTCTCATTTAATCAAACAATTCAACATGACAACTTTAGCAGAATTCATGATTATTGCCGATGCGAACAACCGTCCTCATGTTAGGCTATCATTTCATCACCACAAGACATAAAAATTAAAGGAAAAATCTTAGAGAGAGAAAGAACTAGAGAGAAAAATAAAAGAAAGAAAAATGGAGGCTTTCACTATGAGAAAATAAGAAGCAACACCCTCCTAACATGCTAGGAGGGTTTGTATTTATACAACAAAGAGTATGGACTCCTTGTTGGATCGTTTGGGCCTTTAATGGACCGAACTAATGGGCTTTAGCCCGACACCTAGGCCCAATTAGGTTAAATGAATTCTCGTAAACTGCGTTTTCCTATATAAGGTTTGACAAAATATAATGACCATCACTTTACATAAAAACACGGCTAACAATCTAAACACGGACTAACATCTTCCCCCCCCCACCCCCCCCCCCTATGGGAAAGAACCCATTGTGGGTAAGAGTCAATAAACATAATGGCTTATCAATGATCTACTTATATGTGAAGTGTCTTTGTGTTAATCTTGGGGCCTTGTGTTTTCATTGGGGAATTCTTTTGATGTCGACTTGTTCACGCGCACCTGGGCTTGGTTGGATGTGCGTGGGGAGTCTAGTGAGTAGACTTTGACTTGATTTGTCTCTTTAAGATCTATTATTGTTACCTTAGTCTTCTTGAGTGTTTGTCGGCTTGGAGAGATTGTATGTCTTGGATCTGTAGTGTGAGATCTTGTTAAATATTTGTACCTTTAATTCTTTTGTAGCCTTATGTTCTTGGTGTCTCTACCTCATGCTTCATTGTTTGAAAGCTTGACTAACAATCTCCATCACATATTTTCTCTTCACATTGATTTACTTGTACCACCATGAGGGGAATGAAATATCACTTGATCACACTGGCAGAAGTGATGCAATACCATTATCATTGTAAGGCAACTTGTCGATAATGATCTGCTATTCGAGAGGGGGACGTATTCTAGTTGCATTGTAGTGAAAAAGGCATTCAGAGTGTTTTGCGGAATGTTGCTTGTGTGAGTCATGTACTTGTGGAGCTTTTCATCACTGTATTTCGTCTTATGTTACTGTTGATTGGATCATACGCATGAGGTCTTGAATCTTTGGACTCGCGGGAATGAGGTTGTAGACTTCCAGTCACTCTATATCTGAAAATTGATGTATAGTGAATAAATCAATCAATGACTGATAGAACGAATATGGGCTCATTTTCTGATTCTCGGCTTAAGTTGAGGGGTAGCGTTAAACTTCTCCGGAGCTGATGAGGACCGTTTTTCACACAGTTAAATTAACTGTACCGTTTTTGATTAGGGGTAGATTTAATTTAGAGAACCTACTTTGACAGGGTTCTAGCTCAAATGTATCTGGAGCCTCCAGAAATGCAATCTGGCATTTTGTGATTCACCGTATCTTGCTTTGTTTCCTCATTTACTGGAACGTCTCAATGTAGATCGCACGTTAAGAAGATTCATTGAACTATAGTTAGACATCTTTTAGATTTGAAGTCATTATAATTATAAATTGGACCATTATCGGATATCAGTCTGGACACAAGCTTGATTCATTTAGATATCTCGCAAGGCACGCTCGTACCGCAAGAGACTATTTGATGTTGACTATCTAGATAGTATTTTCCATTCCATCATGTGAATACTAGAGAGTATCACTCTGAATGTTCTGGCAATTATCACAGGGATAATGCGTAGGACTCTTTGATACCAAATGTTGTATAATGATGTACGACATATATATATATATATATATATATATATATATATATGAATTTTTGTCCTAGTGAGATTTTTGATAGATCTTGTTGGCTCTAGACTCTATAAGTGCACTTTTATTATTTGGTGATCGGAGGCTAGAGCGGACTGCCACCTTTGCAGTATCAATGATCTCAGAATGAGAAAGCCGATAGAAGCGTGTTAATCTTCGTGAGAAATGAAAAAAAATTTCTTTTGAGAGAAGCCTGAGTAGCTGGGATGGGTTGTGTATTGCATCACTGGGTCCATGATGACTTGTCTTCAATATCAAAATCATCTTTGTGATTACCGATAGATTATGCATTGACCCGGTTTCTGCCTAAGGTTGTGTGGAGGGCTTCTTTCTTTTCACCCTTTATCCATACTTTTTTAGCCTCAAAATATTGAGTCGAACAAGGAAGTTCGGCTACAAATCATTGAAGCTTGGTCTTTACTTAATTATATGTCGTAATAGGCTAGAAAGGGTAAATGGGCTCGCTTATGTAAGCTAATTGGTCACGTATTATGGGCTAAAGCCCAAGTAATCCCGATCCTGGCCTATGTTACTATCCTAGGCGTCCAAGTATTTGCTAGGTAGTATAAATTCCCCTTCTCCACAATGGAGAAGGGTTGGTTGTCATTTGTATCTTTCTCATACACATAGCAATCCATCCATCTTTCTTTCTCTTATTTCTCTCTCTAACTTCTCTCTATAATTCTTCCATTCTTCCTTCTTTAATTCTTGAAGTGGAAATGATATCTTGGTTCCTAACAATTGGTATCATGAGCCATGGGTAGATATATTTTTGATTTGTGGTTTATAAGCTTAGTTTCGAGCTTATTTTACCTTATAAGCCCACGACTTATTTTGGTTTTGGCTATTGGATTGAAACCTCTTGTACTTTCTTTTGTTTCTCTCTTATAGCTTATTTGGTTCTTGATTTTGTGGTTTAAATAAGCTCACAGTTAGATTTTTAGCTTATTTGGTCGGTTTGATTATAAGCTCTTAAGTCATGGTTTGGTTTGATTTCGGGTTTACACTTTAAATAGCTTGTACTTTCTTGATAATCTATCTACTAGCTATTTAGTATTATGTTTTCGTGGCTCATTAGTGATTAGAATAGCTTATTTGAATCTTTTGTAGCTTATTTTTAAGGTTAAGTATTCTATGCAGTGGTTTGGAAAATCTTTGTACTATATTTTTGTTTGTTAGTCGTTTTTTAGCAAAAGAACAAAAGAGAGTACATCCAGCGGTTTATCAAAGTGGTCCCAAAACTTTGCTAGCGGTTTGAGTTTTTTTGGTAGCGGTTTACTTAAAACCACAGTAGCAGTTTGACTAAACCTCTGAGCAGTGGTTTACTTACAGGTGACAGAGGTTTATGCTTTTTCTTGGTCAGCCTAAACAAAACTCTGGCGGTTTATTTTCTTGGCAGCGGTTTGGGAATTTTCTAAAGCCAGCGGTTTGTCTGTTTGTATTCAGCGGTTTATTAAAAATTCTTTGGCAGCGGTTTGTCTGTTTGTATCACAGTGGTTTATTGAAAATTCTTTGGCAGCGGTTTGTCTGTTTGATAAGAAAAATTGGCAGCGGTTTGCTTGATTTTTTTGGCCAGCGGGTTGATAACAAAATTGCTAGCGGTTTATCAAATTCGATAACCATTTTCGGTAACCTCAAATTCGGTACTTGACCAATTTTTGGTGACTTAGATTTTGGACAATTTTGGACAAGGACTTAAAAGACTACTCATTAATTATTAAACAACAAACCTTAACAACATACAATTATACATTTACGGTTTGTTCTTGATTTTGTAAAATCCCGTAAAAGTCACTTCTTTTCTCAGTTTAAATCATAGATTTGTAAAATCCCGTAGACGTTAATTGCATTCATTTAACCGACAGTCAAATGCATAACAACATCATGACAGCTGGTTCAAGGGATCCTCCACCAATGCTTGCAACGTGAAGATATGCACAGTGGAAATCACGTTTCTTAAGATACATTGATATAAGACCAAATGGTGATGCCCTAAGGAAATGCATTCTTGAAGGTCCTTACACTCCTTCTACTGTTACAATTCTAGCTGTACCTGCAACAGATGATTCTCTAGAAGTTCCAGAACGAACAACAGTTGAGATAATCTTGAATATGTCTCCTGAAAACAAAACTCATTATGAATCAGAAAAGGAAGAAATCCATTTGCTATTGACTGGAATTAAGGATGAAATATACTCAACTGTTGATGCTTGCAAGACAGCTCATGACATGTGGATAGCTATTGAAAGGCTACAACAGGGTGAATCTCTTAACATTCAAGATGTCAAGACTAATTTGTTTTGAGAGTTTAGAAAATTCACTTCTCATGATGGAGAGTCAATGGAGTCATACTACTCCAGATTTTACAAGATGATGAATGAAATGATAAGAAACAACTTGACAGTTGCTACGATGCAAGTCAATGTTCAGTTTCTTCAACAACTCCAACCAGAATGGTCAAGATTTGTAACAATTGTCAAGCAACATCATGACTTGTATACAGTATCATATCACAAACTCTTTGACGTTCTGAAACAGTATCAAAAGGAAGTTAATGAAATCCATGCTGAGAGAATAGCCAAGAATGCAAACCCATTAGCACTTGTTGCTGCTGCTTAACAATATCCAGATCCTTATTATCAAGCACTAAAATCTCACAAATCATATGCACCACCATGAAAACAACCATCTTCCACCAGATCTAATGCATCTACCAAATATAAAGGCAAAGAGATAGCAAACCCAATCACACCTCCATCTGAGTCAGCTTCTAAAGAAGACAGTGACCCAGAACAAGATCAGAGAGATAAGGACATGCAAAAAAACTTGGCACTCATTGCAAAGTACTTCAAAAAGATCTACAAACCTACCAACAACAACCTCAAAGCTTCTTTAAACTCTAGAAACAAGAATGTGGATAATTCTCCATGGTACAAGAATGATAATCAGACTGGGCAGTTTAGGAATTAGAGGATAGTGACTGTTGCTGGGGCTAGGGAGACTGTAGGCAGTCAGGTAGTGCAGCACACTAGGATACATTGTTTCAATTGCAAGGAATTTGGTCATTTTGCTAAGGAATGCAGGAAACCAAAAGGGAAAAAGACTACACATATTACAAAGAAAAGATGTTGTTGTGCAAACAAGCAGAGAAAGGTGTTCTACTTGAGGCAGAGCAAGCTGATTGGCTAGAGGACATGGATGAAGAGATCAATGAACAAGAATTAGAAGCACATCACAACTATATGGCAAAGATCCAGGAGGTTCCTACTACAGACTCAGGAACTAATACTGAGCCATTGGAAAAGGTACAATACGATGCTGAATATAATGTGTTTGCCAATGTGAGTCAGCATTCTGAGCAACCTGAATCCATTAGTAACACATGTGTAGTGGAACAGGTTGATAGTAATGTCATTCATGATTCACCGGATATGTGTGATAATGATATTTAGATAGACCAAAATGTTGAACAATGTGATGATGAGCGTGTTGCGCTTGCTAATTTAATTGCAAATTTAATTGAAAATTTAACACTTGATACTGAAGAGAACAAAAAGATTTTGAAGCAATTAAAGAAAGCAAACACATCATTGACTCAAGAATTAAAAGAGTGCAAATCTAATCTTGAGCAGTCTAATACTACTCGGGATAGTTGCCTAATGGCACTTCAAAGTAAACAATCTGAGCTTGAGACGTACATTGCCTTAAATGACCGTACAGTTGATTATGACAAACTTAAATGTAAGTTAAATGAAACTCTAGGACTACTAGCACAAAAAGAAATTGACATAAAAGAAGGTTTAAAACTTAAAGCCTATGAAATTTTAGTTGTCAGAGAGAAACACGATGAGTTAGTCAAACAATTTTTTTAACAAAGTCACATTACGAAGGTCTTGTCAAAGAAAAAACCAAGGTAATAATGGATTTGAAACTTAAGGAAGAAAAAGACATTGACAAAATGAATTCAATGGAAAAGCAATTAAAGTTTTTAAATGAAATTTTTTATAAAAAGGATCTATCAATTCAAACCATTCATATGTTAGCTCCTAAAGGCTCAACATTTAATGGTAGACCAACCTTTACAAATCCAGTGTACCTCAAGAAAGCTCAATCTGAAAAGCCATGTTTGTATGAGATCCCATATGACACATCTAATCCTACAAACAGATTCATCCTTGATAAGGAAGAGACCTTGACTCTTGAAAAAGAGAGTAGATCAAAATTGAATACAGAATTAGTAAAACATTATGATTACACAAAACAAAATAGTCTTTATGAAAATTTTAAACCATCGTCATAGGAATATCATGAACATTTGGCACATGCAAATGAAGTAAGAAAGAAAATATGGAGAAAATCTATTATGAAATCTAAACCAAAAATTTTCAAAAACATCAGTTTCTTACCTACTTCAAAATCAATTAGTAAAAGTAGACAAGCTTATAATGTAATGACTGATGTGTTTCGAAAGCTTTAAATTTATGAGACTGAGATTACCGGTTATTAGATGGAAACACACGGGTTAAAGTATAACCCACGTATGTAGTACATTCTTTTTTAGGTAAGACCATGTCGTCCACAAGGATTTGTGTAGTGTTGAATAATTAGCTGAAAAATAAACATTAACAAATGTGAGAAATATGACTACTCGGATAATTTCATATAATTTCTAAGTAGTGGTAGTAGTTACGATCTTAAAGGTAGGACTTTAATTTATAAAAAAAGTATTTTCTCGTCATAAAATGTTTTCACAAATCAACTTGTTTAACTTAAGACTTATGTTTAGTTAACTTGATAAAATGTGTCACTCAAATAATCCAGTTACTATTATATCAAATCTATTTTTGTTTATCAAATAACGTAAGTGGATTTCTCATCACAGACGATAAAGATCATAGACAAATCTTTAAAACTATACAGATCACAACGGGTCTTTTGACCTATACCAGTGTGAGTATATAATCAAAGTTGATAAGTTAAGATACGATATGATTGTAACATAAGCTTAAGATTAACAAGATCGTAATTATACCAAATGCTTATTCATTATATTATTTTTACTGAGTAGGCATGAGAGATTTAGCCTCTCATGGCTATGAAGTTCATAACAAGATTAAAGGGAATAACAAGAAACATATTGTATCTGAGGTAAGAATATGGATCAAAATCCTCCTCGTAACAAGTATGGAATTGAAATATAACATTTTTTTCTTATAATTCTATTATATTCTTCTTTGTTCTTCATGGTTTGATCTTCAATCTTCAAGGTTTATGGTGTTTTTGGGTTGAAGAATTGGAGATATGATTGTTGTATGAGAGATATTTGAGTAGGAGATGATGATGTGAAGTGAGAATGGATGTGAAGAAAAGCACGTATGAGCTTTTCTTTAAATATCTTGAATGCGTTTTGACATTCGTCATTGAATTCGAACTGAGTATCTTTTTCGAGCAACTTGGTGAGAGGAAGGACGATTTTTGATAAATCTTTAATGAATCTTCGGTAGAAACCGGCATATCCTAGAAAGCTTCTAATACCTTTGATATTAGTGGGTGGTGGAAGTTTGTAGATTACGTTGATTTTTGCTTTGTCGACTTCGAGGTCTGCTTCGGAAACCTTGTGTCCAAGCATAATTCCTTCTTTAACCATAAAGTGAGATTTTTCCCAGTTAAGGACAAGATGTGCATCTTTGCAACGTTGAAGCATTTTATTAAGGTTCTTTAGACAGTGATCAAAAGAGCTTCCAAAGACGAAGAAATCGTCCATGAATACTTAGACTGATTCTTCGATCATGTCATGAAATATAGCCAATATGCACCTTTGGAAAGTAGTTGGAGCATTACATAAACCGAAAGGCATTCGCCTATAAGCGTATGTACCAAAAGGATAAGTGAACGTTGTTTTTTCTTGGTCCATAGGATCGATTAGTATTTGAAAATATCTGGAAAAAACATCGAGGAAACAGAAGTATTTATTTTCTGTGAGTCTTTCTAACATTTGGTCCATAAACGGCAAAGGGAAATGATCTTTTGCAGTTGCTTCATTAAGTTTTTGATAGTCAATAGATACTCTCCAACCTGTAACAGTTTTTGTTGGGTGATATGTGAGAAATCACATATCCTTTTCAAGTCAAAAGTGACCTTTAAATGATCAAAATGTGCAAAAATATGCTTGTATTTGTGTATTTTGTTGTTTGTGAATGAGTAGGTATGGATATTGCAAAAATCACAAGAAAACGGTCAAAACCGGACAAACACGAACACGGGAACGGATAGAGTGCACAAGAGCCGAAAGTTTCTAGCAAAAGGTCAACAAAGTCAACCTTGGTCAACAATGGTCAACTCACAAAAAGACAAAACCCTCAAAATACCCAAATGAGCCTTAATGTTAAACCAAATTCACAATAAGTCCTTAAAACCCTAACACCGTTAGTCTTTTTATTATAAAGACTAACGGTCGTTATCTCTTAATAACGAAACCTTTTAAACCAAGCCCGAGCCCAAATAATAAACCGGTGGCCCATTTCTTTTTTTTTATAAAAGCCCAGGTCAACGTCCCAAACCCCTCAGTCAAACACAAACATATAACAATTAGGGGGCGGGAAAAATAGTTTTCACTGTTCACTGTCTCCCCTAATTCACCCTTCTCATTTTAACTCAATTAAAATCCAATTAACCCACTCCTTTCACTTGGCAACAAGATGCTTAATACCAAGCTACACCTCAGCAAAACAAAACGTCACCAAAGGATTGTGATTGGTTAAGACTCTAACAAGAATGACACGCGTGATTTTGAACAACACACCCTGATGGGAAATGTTACACTAAAAGCAAGCCAAAAGAAGCACAAGGCTCTGACACAAGGAATGCCACGCTGGCAATCCGTGTGATCACATCTTTGATCCAACGGTGAAGGCAGGGCATCTAATGATTGGCAAGGATTCAAGGGTTAAGATCAAATCCAAGAGGAGCGTGTGAAAAAGACCTAAAAGCTTCTCTCTATGCCTATATAAAGAGCTCCCCACTCACTCACAAAAGATATCTAGGAGTAGTTTTTAGTGTAGCTTAGTGTAATTTTTAGTGTAACTTTTATAAATGTAATTTTTAGCTTATCGTTTTTTAATCAATGTAACTTTCCATTACAAAGCTTGTAATCAATTTTAATATCAATTAAAAGTTTTGTTTTCATATTGTACACTTTTTAAATCATGTTTTCTTTTAAATGAATTATGGTTTAATAAGCTCTTTTAAGCTCTAAGTTCAATAAGATGTCATTTTAACTCATAAGCTAGATATACTCTCATTTAAGCTCTTAAAAGCTAAAATGAGCTTATTATTACTCAAATTCACTCCCAAAATTACCTCAGCTTAAATTTGGAAGGGAAACCATACATGGATGGGTTTCCAGGACCTCACTGGCTTATCTATGATAAGCTAGAGCTTGTTGATTAGCTCATAAGAGCATTTGATAAGCCTTGTTTGTGCAAAGGCCTTTGTAAGTCCTCATTTTCATTTTCTAGCTTTAAAACTGCAAATTAGTTTAATATTGCTTATTTACTGCTTATTGCTGTTTAGTTTTGGTTAATAGTGCTTATTATAGTTGTTATGTTCTTATGATGTTTGATTGATAGTTTAAAATCTTAGTTGCACTTATTTGTTATAAAACAGCCAAAAATACCAAAAATATTAGCATAGTCTTGTAGCTTATTAATTCTGCTTAATCAGTTGCTTAAATCTGTTCATTAGGTTTGTTATAAGCTTGATATAATCTGGTATTTGAGTTTCAAAACTGATCTCTTAATTTTATAAGCTAAAAATGAGATTTCACATTTTAAAGGGGTGTTTGGTTCAGGCAGTATTAACTTAAGTTAGTACTGCCCTTAGCCATTTGGCCTTATAAATTGAGTTTCAATCTCAAAGTTAAGCTTATAAGATTAGGTTTTGAAGTTCTTCTTAGGTTAAATAAGTTTATAGATAGCTTATGTGTAGGTTGTTTGAATCTGTGGCCATAAGCTCAGGTGTATGAGCATTTTGAGTTTAAGTTTGTTCAAGCTAGTTTCATTAATCAAATTGTCTTTAGTTTTAGTTATTACATAGTGTAGAAACATAGATCATTAGCCTGCACTTTTAGTTTTAAGTTTTGACTCTTAGGGTGTCAAATGCATCAGGATAGTTAAATAGCCTAATAGCCACTTTCTAGCTTAGATTTCACAGAGTAAAAGTAGGTTTTAAGTTTTCAAATTTTGTTCACAAGTAGATTTGAGGTAATAGTAGATCTATTTCAGCTTATTTTGCTTTTAAAAGTCCATTTGGTTATCTGTTTTTAAGCTTAAAATAAGCAATTTGTCTTTTCAAAACTAAAAATGTACTCAGCTCCTACTGAGTAAATTAAGTAGTTTTCAAATAGATTTTTCAATAAGCAAATGAATTTCAAAATGCTTTTCAAAAGAAGTTTTAGAGAGCTTTTTGGCCAGGGTTTAAGATAGAATAAGCTAAAAGTCCATAAGGATCTTTTAGCTTACTGAAAAATAAGCTCAAAGTTGTCCTATTTGTCTGTTTGGTTTGCAGAATTGTCCATAGTGCTTTTTCAGCTTATTGCCCTTTCTTTTTTGCTTATTTCTAGTCTAGACTAGCTTATTAGTGTAGTTTCAGGTCACTTATAGCTTATTTAGTCCTAGTGTAGATTATTTCAGTTTTTAGCTTATTTAGTTTTGTTTAAAAGTAAAAAAAATAGCTAAGTGTAGTTTGTCTGATTTTTAAGCTGTTTCTAGCTTATTAGTGACTTTTAGAAAAGTTGCTTTCACAAAAATAGCTTATTATAAGCTGTTTTACAACTTTGCCTTTTAGGTTTTTGCATAAAAAATAAAAAGGGGAAACCAAGGAAGTCGGGGGTGAGCAAGACTCGAACCCCCGACCTCAACCTAGTCTCACCCTTTATAAGCCTCAACACACACACCCCTCACCAACGTGCCCTTGGGACTTTTACGTCCAAGTTTGCAAACACAATTGTTTTACCACCTTTTTGAGTTCTTTTTATCATAAGCACTTCGAGTGCTTATTTCCTTTTTCCTGGCTTATTCTTTTCAGCTTATTTGTAGGACTTATTTTTCATACAATCCTTATAAATTTAGCGATTTTAAGAATTTTCTTAGAATTTTTAGTCAAAGTTTTATATTTTTTTGTGAATTAATTTTGTTAAAAACTTTAAAAAATCATAAAAAATAGAAAAATAATCAAAAAAATAATTTTATTTTTTACAAAATTTTCTTTTATCATATTCTAGGCTTAGGTTGAAATTTACTTCCGTAGGGTTAATATTTTGAAAGTTCAATTTTTAAAGAACGGGATTCGATCCCCGTTCTCATTTTCTTCGTTTTTAGCTCAAATTACTCTTGGTTTAGAATTTCCTTAGCTTTATTACTTTTAAATAGTCATTTAGGATTAGTAAAAGTTTAGAAAAGTATTTAGGGTTTAATTTTAGTTTTCTAGCTTATTTGTCGTGTTTACTTTATTTCCTGTTATCATTTTTTCATAGTTAGGTTTAATTGTCCCTTTATTTGCTCACTATTAGGATTTTAGAAAACAAACCATCTTTGAACCAATTCAAGTCATTGTTCAAATAACAAATGAGGTCTCAATTTCATAAGTCTTTGGGAAAACGACCCGGTAATCACTTACCGGTTAAACGTGTAGTATTTTTGTAAGATTTTTCCTACTACCTTTGTCCTCAAGGGTAGTTTTGGAATTTTCTATACTTTATATTATTATACGTATTAAAAAGCTATACATCAAGCTTTTGGCGCCGTTTCCGGGGAATTGTGATTAAGATTCCTTCGTTTGCATTTGTCGATTGTGATTTGGAGAACCTTTCGTCTTCGAAAGTTACGCTTTTGAGAAAATAAAATAAAATTAATTAAAAATATAAAAAGTAAAAAATATTTTTCTATTCTTTTTAGTATAAGTAGAAGAATAATAAATAAGAAAAATACAAAAATATTTGCTCTTCCGGATTTTTACGGGATTCGATCCCCGTTCTCGTTTTCTTCGTTTTTAAGCTTTAATCACTCTCGTTTTAGAATTTACTTAGCATTTTCTTTTAAATAGTTCTTTAGGATTAGAAAAAGTTTAGTGAGCGAAGCATTCAGGATTTAATTTTAGGAGAGCAAGAGGTGGTGCGATATTGGGATGTCGCGTTTTTCTTGGAAGGAGGGGAGCCCTTAGGTTGACGTTGAGATTCGTAGGTAAGCTTTAATCAAGAGCCATTTATTTTGCCACAAGTTCGGATTTTTAGAAAACTATCATCCTTTGAACAATTCAAGTCATTGTCCAAATAACAAACGAGGTCTCAATTTCATAAGTCTTTGGAAAAACGACCCGTAATCACTTACCGGTTAAACGTGTAGTATTTTTGTAAGATTTTTCCTACTACCTTTGTCCTCAAGGGTAGTTTTGGAATTTTCTATACTTTGGATATTATTACGTATTATAATTATACATCAAGTTTTTGGCGCCGTTGCCGGGGATTTGTGATTAAGATTCCGTTTCGTTTGGAATTAGTACGATCGTTGATTTGGAGAACCTTCGTCTTCTTGAAAGTTACGCTTTTTGAAAAAAAAATCAAAAATCCCGCCGAGAGCGTGTGCGGAAGAAATATTTTCCTTTTCTTTTAAGTAAATTAGAGCGAGAAATGAAATACAAAAATAATTTTGCTCTTCCCGGATTTTTCGATTTTTTGTTTCTCTCTTATATAACTAAAACTACACATGCAAGGTTAAGAATTCTCTGTTACTTTAGAGGGAGAAGTGTGAATGATTTGTAGGTGGGGGGTGGGGGGGGGTGGGGGGGGGGGGGGGGGGGGGGGGGGGGGGGGGGGGGGGGGGGGGGGGGGGTGTGTGTGATTTGTTTGGAGATATAGCCATTAATCAGTTCAACCCGAACTTAAGATTCAAAAATTTTACCGTCTTGTGTCACTTACGAAAAGCGCACACACACACCACACACACACGATAAGCTATTAGGAGGGTTGTTTACACGAAACTAACGACCCGAAGTGACAAAAACGTTTTTAAAGGAGATTCGCTCCCACTACACCCCCGTTTTGCAAATTTTCTTAAGGAGTTACCCAATAGCTTTGTTGATTATTCGTTAAACAAAAAAATTTTTTCTAATTTCTTTTATCATTTTTTTTGTTTGCTTAGTCTTGCGCACTAAAATCCAATTATTCCAAATAATTCGAAAACGTAACCATCCAGACGTCGAAATAAGGAAAATAGAGGACGTGCTCCAAACATAGTCGAACTTGAGCTTCGTACTATCGTTGAAGTTACACCAATGACGGAACATACAATGGAAGAGCTACTCCGTGCACCTACGGAAGGGTATGTAGAAGCTATCGTTTTACCGGAAATTAATGCAGATCATTTTGAGATTAAAAAGAATTTGTTATAATTGGTTCAAGCTAGCCAGTTTCATGGTTTTGAGAGGGAAAATCCCCACGCTCATATTAATAGTTTCAAAAGGATTACCTCGACTTTACGGTTTAGAGATGTACCAAACGATGTGATTAAACTTATGATGTTTCCATATTCGCTTGAGGGGGGCGCTAAAGTTTGGTACGAGAAAGAACCACCTAATTTTATCTTGTGTTACTTGTAGTGGGCCTCATGCTTGGTACAATTGTCCTAATACCGATAACAATCAAGCTAGTGTTTGTGTGGCAACGGGTACTTACAATCAAGTTAACCCTCCAAATCGTGTTAGTAACCAAATGGCACCACCAGGTTTTGCGCCGGTGCAAAACAATGGTCAAAATAGGTACAATAATAATCAAGGTCAAGGGAATAATTTTAATCGGGGAAACAATTTTCATGGAAATCAAGGTTTTCAAACTCAAAATAATCATGCTCCAAATTTTCAAAATCAAGGATTTCAAAACCGACCTTTTCAAGTTCCTAATAATCATGTTCAACAAGAGTTTTCAAGTGAGTTTTCAAGATACAAGAGAACTAATGATCAAATAATGAGAAACATGCAAAATCAAATCAATTCGTTAAAAGGAGAAGTTAAGAATGAAATTCAAAACACGATGAAGACTTGATTGATAGTTTTTAATACACTATATTATATTAATACACAAAAGTATAGAGAATATTTCCCAAAGTAGCCCTCTAGGAAAATTGTATCAATAAATATATATAATAATAATAATATACGTATGTTTACCGGGGTTTAGCTTTCCGGAGCGTTACCCCAACGACTTGTGAAATTGTAACCAAGCTTAGTTAGGATTTTGATTTGAATGAGAGAAAAGATTGATTTGAATTATATATAATTAACTAATTGAAGCAACAATTAAAAAATAAGCAACAAAAGCAATTAAGCACTTAAACTAATTAACGGGAGAAATAAACGCAAAAATAATAAGCAAATAAGACAATAACCCTTAAAAAATGAAACTAAAATTTTAAAACCTGAATAGAGACAGAAAAGAAGAAACTTTAGAAAAGAAAAATATTTTTTTGATTATTTTGAATTTATTCTGGAATTAAAAACTATTTTAATCTAATTAATTCCTAATTGATTAGGAAATTTAGTCCTAAAAAATTTTAATTTTTAAACTTTGAAATTGTCCTAAAAATAACTTAAAAGACTCATAAATACATTTTTAACTTATTTAAAATTAAAATCCTGATTTAAATTAAATAAAATTAAAAATAAAAGCTCAAAAATGAAAATTAAAATCAAAAAGTGTTAAAAATGATTTTTATGAATGTAAACCTAAAAGCAATTTTTCTAAAACTAAAAACTATTTTTTTTATATTTTTATAAAACTTTTTTCTATTTTTTATGTATTTTCGAATTCTAAAACCTTAGAAAAATAATTAAAAATAATCTACTTTATGGTAAATTACCAAAGATTCAGGAAAAATCTAAAAAGCTATAAAGATGAAAGGAAAAATAAGAAAAAGCTCATAGCTTAACAAATAAGCTGTGAAAAAGCTAATATAAGCTACGGTATGAAAATGGGCATAAGGCCCAAACTGTGTATAAAGATTTAATGAAAAGAAATGCTCATGGATGAGCTATTAAAGCACAATGGTTAACACATTGGGTTTGTGTGTGGGTGGTCACGGGTTCAAGGTTGTCTAACACCCCTTTTTAAATTTTTATTTTTTATTTTTTTGAAATCTAAAAGTACAAAGCTCTTAAGGACATATTTTTAAGCATTTTTAACAAAACAACAATAAGCTCAAACTCAAAGATAAGCTCTCTAAGAGCTTATTAAGCAACTGACATCCGAAAGAGAGGTTTTGAGCTCTTGAGAGCTTAATTTCACTTATAAGCATGCACACTACTTATTTTAAGCTCAAATGCAAAACCAAAAGCTGATCTATAAACTTTAAGATGTAAGGAAGCTAATTTTGATAAGCTACACTAACTAAAAACACTTTAAGTTATCTAAATTTATGATTAAAATCAGCAAACTCAGAATTAAACACTAAAAGCTCAAATTCAAGAAAAGCTAATAAGCAAAATAAGCCAGGACAGAAACTAAGCTTTTGGAAACTAGACAAACTACATATAAGCTCTTAATATCATGCATAAAATCTATTCCTATAAGCCAACAATCTAGTTTTAAAGGCCACTTACCATAACTACTGTTTTTGGCTTTTTGAGGATTTTGTTGAACTTTAAAAAGCAAATGTACCCTAAACAAATAAGCAAAAGAATGAGAAAACAAGTTTAAAACTTAAATTACACCTTATGAAATCTAAAAATAAAACACCTACTGATTAAAAGCTAAATTCCTAAAACACTAGCTTAAATGAAAGATTAAAAAGACAGCAGTACTAACTGATGTTAGTACTGCTGATGCAATTTGACAAGAAGTAAAACACAAATGCAGGTTTCCTTAAGGGAAATCCTGCAGTACACACTCTATTTTAGTGTGTTTAAACACAAATCTCACACAAACCAAGCCTTAACAAGCTTGGATCAAATTTTAACAAGCTAGAAGAAAGGTAAATTGCCCTGGTGCTGACACAAACAAAATAAGCTCAAACTTATTAAAATTTTGAAAACTAACTTATGAAAACTATTTAACTACTAGTTTTACATGATAACAAAACTAACTCAATCAAATTTCACCACTTAGTTTGACTCTAAGTGGTCAAACCTAGTTATTCCAAACACCCCTTAAGAACTATGACAGAATTAGATGAGCTTATTAATTTGAAATCTAATTATCAAGACCTAATTACCAGATGAAAACTAGCTTATAACAGGCTTAACAAACATAAATCCACAACTGAATAGGCTAGAATCAAAGATCTACAACTATGATATCTAATTTTTTGGTTTTTATGATTTTTAAGACAAATAAATGACAAACTAAGATCTAGAATGCTAAAGCTAAAAACAGATTAAGAAACATGATTAATAAGCTCAAACTAACAGTAATAAGCACAAATAAGCTAGATATTAAGCAGATTAAGCAAATAGTAAATAACTAAGCAATTTTAAAGCAAGGAAATAAAGATAAGTAAAGTAAATAGGAAACTTACAAAAGGATTCAGCTTAACAGAAGCTTATAGGCTCTTAGAGCTTATCTACAGCTCTGGCTTATCAGAGATAAGCTAGTAAAGTTCTTGTGAGCCCTTCCATGATTGGCTCACCTTCCAAAAGCTTCTAAGTCCAAATAACAAAAGTAATTAAGCTGATTTTAGGATTTATGTATTAATTAAGACTGATTTAAACTCAATCTAAGCTTAGAGTCTTAGAGAGCTAAAATGAGCTTATGACAAGCTTATGAAACAGTAGAGTATGTATTTGAGGAAATGAGAGCTTATAAATGAAAACAAGATTATTTAGACTAAATGAGACTTTTATTAATGATCCAAAACAGATTACAAGAGATTTAAAAAGTGAAATTACATTTTAACTAAAAAAACTAACAAGCTAATTTTACTTAAAGAAAAAATACAGGAAAAAGATCATTCATTGTGTGTGAGGAGTGTGAGTATTTATAGTGCATCTCTGAAGCTTCTAGTCCGTTGCTTGCATACCACGCCCCTTCTAATCTCTGCCATTGGATTCTCTCAATGATTGGATCACCATTCTCTACCCTTGGATCATATGAACACTCACACGGATTGCCAGTGTGGCAATCCGTTGTGAGATACCTTGTGCTTTTATTGTGAGTGAATCCAGTGTAAAACCCATCAATTTTGTGCTTTCTTCATTTGCCACCGTGTCATTCCTTGTTGGGATTAGCCAATAGGGTACGTTTGATGATGTAATGACCTTGCCCATGTGTACTTTAGCCCATGAATTGTCCTCCTTACCCTTTAATTAGTAAAAGCCCTTTGATTTGAGGAGAGGGCATGTTTGGGACGATGATGAATAGTAATAAAACCCTTGGCGCCATTTTTTAACTAAAAACGGGTAAAAGGATTTTAAACTTTGGGGATATGGAAAAGTAGGTCCTTCTCTTTGTTTAATAAAAGACCAAGTGTAAATGATATTCCAAACTTGGCAAGATTAGTCCCTGGACTTAGTGTAAAGGTTATGGGCTTTTGGGCTTTTGATTTGGGCTTTGAATTTTTGTCCTTTTTTTTTTGTTTTGGTTCTGGTGACTTGAGTTACTTTTTTGACTATGGATTTCGGCTGTTGCACACTCTGAGGACCCTGTGTCGTGTTTGCTGTTTTTGACCGGTTTTTTTGGTGATTTTGTCTTATCCGTACCTGGAGGGGGGGGTGGGGGGTAACACAAAAACACAAAAAACATGCATTTTAAATTTTCTTTGCCATTTTAAGTGTGTTTTTGGTCATTTAGGGTCATTTTTGGTGTTAACAGATATGTGTATTTTACACCTATCAAAATTCCCCAAACTAAACGATTGTGTGTCCTCACGCAATATTACATGCCTTATAACCAAATACCAAGAAATTTCCCCAAACTAATCCTTTAAGAAGTAGTAAAGTCTTTGCGGGGAAAGTTTCTAAGTCACAAGTTATAAAACACCCGATTTCCCATTTTCAAAGATTTTTTTATTTTTTATGATTTTTCTTAAAAGACTACCTAACTACAACTTATTCTTGTGTTGACATAATATATTGTTTTCATTACCTTTTTGGTAACTTTAAGGATCATGGAACAAAAAGCACTTGAAAAGTGTCTAAAAAGATAAATTCGTCATCCCCGACTTTTCACTTTTCCCATACTAAGCTTAAAAATAAGATCACCGTTAAGTACGAGCTAAGATGCTAAGACTACTTATAATTACAACTTGTGAATTTCTCTTCCCGACATAAATCATATATTTAAGTGTGTGTGCTCAAATTAATTTAAACCATTAAATCCACATATTTAGATAGTTGAAATCCGACCAAGCTTTACACATGGGCCTTTTGGGCTATGAGTAATCTAATAGTACGGATCACAACTCCAAAGCAACAAAAACTCCTTAAGCTAAGACATCGTTAGTTACTTTGTCAATATGAATGACTTTCTTCTCTAGCATCCCACCGTCATCGGGTAAGTGCTAAGGCTTTTGACACCCCATCCAGAGAATAATAATCGAGACGCATGAACTTCCGATGAAAAAGCCTTGTAGACTTTTGCAAACGTTGGTTCAAAAGAATACCTTGGTTTTAGAGAATGAAACTTTTACTATTTATTTTCTAACTTGCAACTTTAACATTACTATTTACATTATTAGGCTAGGAACCGGTATCACTTTTCTTTCGACGACACATCGGCCACGCCTCCGACAAGAGTCAGTGTACTTATTATGATACCGACCCTAAATATACATCCTCCACCCTTTCTTTCGATGTCACATCGGGAACGAACCGACAAATGCCCATGTACTTTATTGCGATGGAGTTTGTACATTAATTAATTTATTGATACTAAGGATTTATAACTTGCATCCTTTTTATTCACCAACTACAATAATATATATATATATATATATATATATATATATATTACTTTGAAATATTTTTAATAATAACACATTATTTTTGCAAATAGAAAAATTTCGTTTTAGAAAACCAAAGTATAAACTTGAACTAAAATTCTTATTTATAAATGATGTTGACTTCATCGATAAAGCTTTTTTCTCTAAATATGTTGATTAGACTTTTAAGAGTAAAACTCTAATTTGTAAAAATTAAAGAGAACACGTATAATTAATCATTTTAAGAACTTCGGGGAAGAAAAACCACAAGTTATTTTTATAAGCCTTTAAGTTTTCCAAATAAACTTTGTTTAGCATCCTAATTCGTAATTAACACTATCATTTCTTATTCTTTGCAATTTAAAATCTCTAATAAAGAAATTCGCAAATACTTAGCCTATATAAAATCCAACTCGGCATATTTAAAATCTACTTGAGATTAGCACAAGTCTTCATTTACTAATGATTCAAGTCTAGCATGTTTAAAGTCTACATGAGACTAGCACAAACTATCATCATTAATTGTTAAGGGAGAAAGCTAGAACTCAACACGTTCGATCGGGTCAAAAAATTACTTCTTATTCTCACCAACGGAAAACCTACATTCGTGTCTTAACACTTATTATTTTTTCAACTACTAATATATTTTTTTTCATTTTTTCATTTTTTCCTACAAATAAAAACTTAAAAATTAAAATTTTTGCTATTTTTGTGGGAAAACGGGTACGCGAGAACAAAACAATAAGCAGGTAACATCAAATCGATAGATTCCCTCCCCAAACTAAAACAAAACATTGTCCTCAATGTTTAAGGTGGGTCTCTTTTCTTAATAATTAACTACCTAACTACAACTTATTCTTGTGTTGACATAATGTATTGTTTTCATTACCTTAGTGGTAATTTTTAGGATCATGGAACAAAAAGCACAATTAAGTGTCTAAAAGATAACTTCATCATTCCCGATTTTTCACTTTTCCCAAACTAAGCTTAAAAATAAGATCACCGTTAAGTACGAGCTAAGATGCTAAGACTACTTATAATTACAACTTGTGAATTTCTCTTCCCGACATAAATCATATATTTAAGTGTGTGTGCTCAAATTAATTTAAACCATTAAATCCACATATTTAGATAGTTGAAATCCGACCAAGCTTTACACATGGGCCTTTTGGGCTAATATGTTAATCACTTAGTAAGATCACAACTCAAAGCAAACAAAAACCTCCTTAGCTAAGACATCGTTGGTTCACTTGTCCCATAAATGACTTTCTTCTCTAGCATCCCACCGTCATCGGGTAAGTGCTAAGGTTTTTGAGACCCCATCCGGAGAATAATAATCGAAACGCATGAACTTCCGATGAAAAAGCCTTGTAGACTTTTGCAAATTTTGGTTCAAAAGAATACTTTGGTTTTAGAAAAAGAAACTTTTACTATTTATTTTCTAATTTGCAACATTAACATTACTATTTACATTATTAGGCTAGGAACCGGTATCACTTTTCTTTCGACGACACATCGGCCACGCCTCCGACAAGAGTCAGTGTACTTATTATGATACCGATCCTAAATATACATCCTCCATCCTTTCTTTCGATGTCACATCGGGAACGAACCGACAAATGCCCATGTACTTTATTGCGATGGAGTTTGTATATTATTATTAACACTAAGGATTTATAACTTGCATCCTTTTATTCATCACTAATTTTTTTCTTTTCATCATTTTTCATTTTTTTATTTTTTTTATAACTACATTTTTTATACACTATTTTTGCAAATAGAAAAATTTCGTTTTAGAAAACCAAAGTATAAACTTGAACTAAAATTCTTATTTATAAATGATGTTGACTTCATCGATAAAGCTTTTTTCTCTAAATATGTTGATTAGACTTTTAAGAGTAAAACTCTAATTTGTAAAAATTAAAGAGAACACGTATAATTAATCATTTTAAGAACTTCGGGGAAGAAAAACCACAAGTTATTTTTATAAGCCTTTAAGTTTTCCAAATAAACTTTGTTTAGCATCCTAATTCGTAATTAACACTATCATTTCTTATTCTTTGCAATTTAAAACCTCTAATAAAGAAATTCGCAAATACTTAGCCTATATAAAATCCAACTCGGCATATTTAAAATCTACTTGAGATTAGCACAAGTCTTCATTTACTAATGATTTCAAGTCTAGCATGTTTAAAGTCTACATGAGACTAGCACAAACTATCATCATTAATTGTTAAGGGAGAAAGCTAGAACTCAACACGTTCGATCGGGTCAAAAATTACTTCTTATTCTCACCAACGGAAAACCTACATTCGTGTCTTAACACTTATTATTAGTCCAGTCCATATAAATTCTCTGCATCAGTCCACCAACAAGCAATTAAAATCATCCGGTTTAGATATCATACCACACGCACCTGTTTTACTTGAACCAGATCACCAATGAAATAAGATCCTCCACTTTAGCCACCATACCATACCATTCGAACCCTTTCCTCTTGAACCAGGCCACCAACCACTTATTAAAAGGCCTTTGACAAACATAAGGGACTAATTCAGTCAATGAGCAGAATCCAACTTAATCAGATCTTTAAACTGCGGCCACACCTCTAATGAGTAACCACATTCAAAAAACATAAAGAACATTTAACATCAGGTATCCCTTGCCAAATTGCAATTCTATTTAGAGTCTTTAACTTTTGGTTAATGGCTAGCCATAAGATAAAAGCGTGCCTCAGAATATTCTGACTTAACCAAACCAGTTTATACCATGGCACACTAGGCTTGGACACAGACAAATCAGACCAAACGGCTTTAACCAAGAAGTTTCCCACTTTACCATCATTATATTTCCATAAAACCATATCATTCTTCCCATGAATAATTAGCGGAGGAGGAAGATGAAACAAGAACGGCAATTTACTCCTCCATATATCAGGCCACTTCCAATCACCATTTTCCACCATATCACATACCTTACAGTTTAACGACAAACCAGCTTCAAGAACATCTCTTTTAGAAGGGACAACATCACCATGGATTTTGTTACTAAGCTTCCTAAGTCGTCTCAAGGCTATGATACAATTTGGGTGATCGTTGACCGACTTACTAAGTCTGCGATCTTCACCCCAATGAGAGAAACCGATCCTTTGGATAAACTTGCAAGATTGTACTTAAAGGAAGTGGTCACGAGGCATGGGATACCCGTCTCAATCATTTGCGATCGTGACCCGAGATTCGCATCAAATTTCTGGAGGTCACTTCAGAGTGCTTTGGGTACAAACTTGGATATGAGTACTGCGTACCATCCCCAAACAGACGGGCAAAGTGAGAGGACAATTCAAACACTCGAAGATATGCTGCGTGCCTGTGCGATCGACTTTGGAAAGGGTTGGGTTAACCATTTGCCATTAGTCGAGTTCTCATATAACAATAGCTATCACGCTAGCATCAAGGCCGCACCATTTGAAGCACTTTATGGTCGAAAGTGTCGCTCACCTGTTTGTTGGACTGAAGTTGGAGAAGCTCAAATACTCGGTCCAGAACTGATCCAAGAGACCACTGAGAAAATCATCCAGATCAAACAAAGGATGCAAGCTGCTCGTGACCGACAGAAGAGTTATGCTGACTTGAAGCGTAAACCAATGGAATTCCAAGTCGGGGACAAGGTCATGCTTAAGGTCTCGCCTTGGAAAGGGGTTGTACGTTTTGGCAAACGGGGGAAGTTGAACCCTAGGTATGTTGGACCTTTTAAGGTGATAGAAAGGGTTGGAGAAGTTGCTTACAAGCTTGAACTTCCAGAAGAGTTGAGCAGAGTTCATAATACGTTTCATGTATCTAACCTGAAGAAGTGTCATGCCGACGAACCTTTAGCCGTTCCGTTGGATGGACTTAATTTGGACGACAAACTTCATTTTGTTGAGGAACCGGTAGAAAATAGTAGTCATGAAATTAAACAGGGGGACAGAGGGGGGTTAAAGCGAAGTCCGGATCCCATTGTCAAAGTTCGAGGAACTCTAAGAGAGGTCCTGAGTACACTGGGAACGTGAAGACCAATTCAAGAAGAAATAATCCACACTTCCTCACCAAGACCACACCGTTGTTCAGGTTGTTGCATAGTGAGCCTTGAGGACAAGGCTCGTTAACGGGAAGTCTATACACCCTGTGTTTTCAAGTCATTGACACGTCGACAAACGCAATGTACCTTATGTAATGTATGCCTTTTACTTGGAACTTGTAAACGAGTAAAATCGCGTACGACCAAAATTAGCGTTTCAATGTAAACGGCATCAAACAATTAAATGTTTACATAAGCAAGGGTTATATAATTATTATAAGGATAAATTATTAACTTTGTGTTCAGTTTATATTATCGGATTACAAAGTGTATACATTTTTTGTTACGCGAGAAATTCAATTTAGCGACTCCCGAACCACGCAAACATTTCTAACCTTCAACAAATCCCCACGTTATACCCCAAACCCAAAATTTAGTAAATATTTAATCATACATATTACACAAAAACCGATTCATAGAGAAAGAGACAAAAAAGATACATGGTTGAGAACATATTTTCCCATTGTTAATGGTATGTTCTCAACTAATTAGTACATACCCCCATCCCTGCCATCCCTTGAACCCATGACTAATGACCTTGCCCCCATCCTAGGACTCCCCTTATGTCTCCTTGACCAATTATACATCTTATATATCATGCAAGCAACTAGCAACTAACTCATATACACATTACACTTAGATAAAAATTCACAAAACCCCTCTTTGTGCTCTATACATGCTACGGCATTATTACACCTCCCACACAAATCCATACAAAATTTTCTACAACCCTTACACTTCTATATACACATATTCTAAGATGTACTAAGACATTTGCAAGCATTGGTTAACCATTTCCAAGTTATAATCAAGAAAAAGGAAGCTAGGGTTTAGTTAAGGAAGCTAAGGGTTTATTAAGTGCAAGTTTGGTTTTTGTGGCTAAACAAGGGTTTAGTACTTGTACATCATCATCATCATTCTTCTTAAGGTCCATTTAAACTCTTTATGTTGCTATAATTTTCATTATTATGCATATGATATTTCTATTTAGCTTAAATCACCATTTAGGTTTTAATCATGAAAATAAAGTTTTCACTTGAAATGACCACATGGATTACTTATACATATGTTGTGTTAATACTTACATTATGTTAAAAAGGATGAGAAAATGTTGTATCATATTGTTTTGGTGTAAACATGATTATGGATTAATTAGGGTTTTCATAACTTCATAATATGTTTCAACTTAAAGAAATACATAAGACATGTTAATATTGATTATGGACTTTTAATCATGTTAATAGAACACTAAAATAAGGTCATATGGAAAGAAATACGCTTGTACACACTTGGTTATGTGTAAAAATGATTAATTACAAAACTAGTAAATTAGAGATTTCTTAAGTAAAGTTATGATCTTAAGTATTATCATGAATTAGTTAACCTTGGTAACTTGGACACATAAGGACTACTATGGAGCATAGGACACATCATATATATATGTATGATTTATAAAGTATATGATATATGAGACTTGTGGTAAAATACAAAAGTAATAAAGTATAAAGAAAAGATCATAAATGGACTTAACAAACAAGCATAAACATTCTGTCCCAAATTCGAATTTTTACATACTCATTTTATATTTTTATAAGATAATACATTTCACGACGATTCCGAAAAAGTAAGAAACTTGTTAAACGGATTAATAACGAAAAAGTTACGTTTTAAAACGAGTTATACGATTAATAAACGAAGTCGTAAAGTAAATTTCATAAAACATTTTTTTATAAAAATTAAAAACAGCAAAGGTTAGTATTTTTAACAAATAATACATATTTTTAGGATTCCAAAATGATAAGAATCGTAATTTTTCAATTAATAACGAACGAGTTATGAATTTCGCAAGTTTACGACAAATAATACTTTTATAAAACTATTTTTATAAAAGTTACTATTCATGACAGAAAGTTATATTTTTGTAAACCTCATAAAAATATAGAACTATCATTGACCGAGAACGACCTCGACAAAGAATCGTTAAAAACGGAGCTATAACGAATAAAATACGACATTTACGGGTTTTACGACGACGAATACGATTTTTATAAAGCTCACGTCTGATGTGAACAGTAAAAGTTACTGTTCACCAGTAGGTCCGAAATTCAAAAATGTCAATTTATGATAACCCGTCTTAATACGAAAAGATGGACATAAGAAACGCGAGAATCGGGCTTAAAACGCGAAAGTTACGCCAGTTTTACTAAACGGTAATTATAAACGTTTTAACTTATTAAACACAATTTTTCCAAAACCATTAGTTGGTGAGAGCTATATAGAATATATATGTGGTTAAGAGTACTATATAAACTAGGGGGATTTTCATATGAAGCCTCATCGGATGGCGTTTCGACGAGTTGTTGGATTTACGATTTAAAGTGTCCTAACTCCTCGAACGTCATGTCATGACCTCTTTAATTATGATAGCCCGAACGATAGTACGATGTAACAACTAATTAGATTATAATCAAGTTGTTTAGAAAGGTAGTGGGGGGGGGGGGGGGGGGGGGGGGGGGGGGGGGGGGGGGGGGGGGGGTTTGGGGGGGGGGGGGGGGGGGTGGGCGCGGTACTTATACACCTTAATTTAATTAGGTTGCATTTGATCAAATTCGCGTGCGCGGTTAATTTTGATACACTCGACATTACTCCACGCAGGTGAGTTCAAAAGCCCCACATTTTACATGCTTTTGTTTTACAAAGTTTTAGGGTGAAAAACAGCAAATGCTTTTAACAATTTGACACAAGTGTTAAGTTTTCAAGTTATGATTTACGTTTTGCTAGTAGCGATAACCCATATCTGACCCATTATCATGAACTGTTAATTGCAGCGAGAATGTTTATAAAAGATCTATTGGGTTTGACAACCCGATTTCGGGTGATTAGCTATCACTAGCGAAACGAACGTATACCAATTCGAATATAGGATAGTTTGCGGGTTAGAACATCACACGGCAAACGGCCATTAATTTGGCATCCAACAATGTCAAGCATCAGTGACATGAGCTTAGAGCAACGTACTTACATTATATATATTTGCATCTGGTTGCATTAACATACACTGGTAAGATCTTGTGGTCCTACCATATATTATTTATCAAACCTATGAATTCACCAACATTTATTGTTGACGTTTTAAAGCATGTTTTTCAGGGGATCAATCAGCTCGAGGGAGTGCGATATGGATACATTGGTGGTCTTTATGATTGATTGTCATGCATTAAAGATTAGTCCATTTCATTTTGTTATCTGTCCATGGCTTAATCTTGTATTTTGTGATCAAGTGATCAAGTTAAGCTTCGGGCTTATGTAACTATTACTTTGGTTAAATCCAATGTATCGTTTTTCAAACGACTTTTTTAGTCGTACTATATTTATCTTGTGTTATTGATCTGAGAAGTAACACGCCCCGGACCCATATTCCGCTGCGACCCAATTTGGGGGTGTTACAAAATTAGTCGGAAAAATGATGATAGTGAAGACGGTGAATTATACTGAGATTTATGATGTATTATTGGCAAGCAAAAAAAATTGTTGAAAAGAAAGATAGTCGGTTCATTGATCTTATATCGAAGAGATTATTTAAAAGGATCGATTATTCGTTGATACGTGCAAAAATCAACGATGTAATGTATTATAAAAAGTGGCTGATATCACCAATTACTTTGTAAAAGTATGTAAAGTTTGGGATGTAAGGGAAGTTGACCGTTATGGGAACGCCAACTTAGGTTTTCTTTGTCATTACTATGATCGAGGCGTTTGTTCATATGTTCGAGTCTTTATCATGGAACGATCGGGGAAAGTTACTAGCAACCGCACCTTATTTGTTGGCATTAATCTATTTGTTTTATGATTTTTTATTTAACAACCATTTTACTTCCCTTTCTTGATAACTAACCTTAGGATCTACTCGAATGAGGATTTGTATGAGCGTGGATGTCTATTCCGTCATTACGGCCATGTATGCATGTCTCAGCTGCCTTGTTTGACAAAAACCTTTGGTGAAAGTCAAAAGCTCCATACCTTATATCATTCTTCATCCTAAAAAGAATGATTAAACCTGAGCTTACTAATAAATACCCAATTTACCCTTTGGCTTATTACTCCTTAGCTCTAGAGGTGGAGATGTGTATCCTTGCCAAGCCTATGATACGAAGCTAATCATGACCGAGCAATGAGCGTACTACTTAAATGTTACACCCTAGATTAGTTGAGTGATATGAGTGTTTTCATTCAATATTTCGTAAGGAGCTTGGTTTTGTAGAGTTGGTTAGAACAAAAAACGTGCTAAACGGAAAAATCTTAACCTCGTTTGGGATAGATTTTCATAAACCTTTCTAAAGTCTACTTGAGGACAAGTAGGATTCAAGTGGAGGGATATTTGATATCATCAAATAATGTCACATTTTACCATCATTTATCCCAGACATTTTACCCACTTTTATATAATTATTGTAAGATATTGGTACTTAATCATTTAAAGTTTATAATTGCAGTAATTCTGGAGTGAAGAAGAAGCTAAAAGGCGTAATTCTGGAGCTAAAATAAAGACATTTAAAAAAAACTGTTATCTGCTATTATATGCCGTATCCAACAAGGAAGATACGACGTATCCGCGCCAGCTCATCACAAGAAAAAACATAATGATCAATTCCCGATCCGGCGTATCAACTAATCACCTATACGCCGTATGCACAGCTGGTCATCAGTCAAAGAACGCATTTAATATGATTGATGGTAATTAATCCTGATTGATTTGATCTTATCGCGAACTCCAAGGAAATTAACTCTATACGTCGTATTCATCTCTGTCTATACGGCGTATCGAGGCATTTTTCAGACACTATAAATACGAGGCTCAAAAACGAGTTTTAGTGTGCAATATCATATTCTCTGTATAGTATACACTAGAGTTTGAATTTTAGAAGCCAAGAAGAGCAGCCAAGGTCAAGCACCAACCATAATTCCATAGAAGACATCGTGTAGTTCTTACTTTCTTAATCATTTGATTTCTAATTGTTTGATCACGTTTGTAATAATGACAATGATTGTGGGCTAATACCCACGGGTATTAGCCATGTTTAAGAAGATTATCATGTTTTATTTGGTTTAATTTCGGCTTGTTTAATTAATCATTGTTATTTAATTATGTTTATCGCCTATACTTGTTTATGTGCTTGTACATGCGACCTATCATTCAACTGGGTCTAGTGAGACTTAACCAGTAATCTAGACGCCGAGATAGCTTTCTATGTTGTGTTTTGTATGCCCGGACCAATATGATCATAAATGACACCTTGTCCTTACCCTTTGATTATGAGCTTAGTTTGACCGGCAGGTGACCCGATAATTGTTCAACCAGTATTGTTCTTAATTAACTAGTATCGATTTTGGTGGTGGACTACCGGTGTATAAAACAACATCAAGCAATGAGTGGGTAAAGTCACGATGGGCTAGGGTATTAACAGGATCACCAATACTTTAATTCCTTATGATAGATTATAATTAGACTAAGGATGCTTTATGTGGATGCGTTAATCATGACAGGATTGTTCGTATCTAAGTCTTAGGATAAAGAACCGCCTAAGTCTTAAGAATGATATGCCGCCTCAAAATAAACGGCCATTGCACTAATTAAACAAATCAACATATAATTAGATTTAACATGGTTAATACAGTTTTCTTATATTTGGCTTGTACCGCTCTTTTATCTTTTGTTATTTGTCTTTTGTTTATTATGTTTAGAATTAATCTTTGTCACCACCAAACCTGTGCCAGTCTCTTAGGCTGAAAACCCCCCATTTACCAATAGTAAATATATATAGCATAGGTTTTACAAGTAATTAGACTAATCTAGATAGATTAAAATACTGATAGAATATTAGGTTACTCTCGCTCTTAGTGTTTGACACCCTACTTACCGCGAAGTTACATCTTGACAGGGTACACTGCCTGTTAAAGTGTTGTCTTTAGGGTTGTCGACTAAATATAAATGTAAAACTTAATAATCACTTAATATACACCACACGACAACACATCAAGTGAATCTCCTAGACTTGATCCAAGATAGTTATTTACTGCAGGTGGTACCTGAGATCTAATCGTTGCAAGAATTGCTGAAGAATGATCAACTTGTTTGAGCTCTTTGACATCCTTTTCCAATTTAGATACTCTTCGAACAATTCCTGGGAGTGGATCAAAAACTGTAGTTGTTATTGGTGGAGCTTCGGTGGTGATAAGTTGTGTAGGGATTGGTGTAGATTGTTGATGTATAGATGATATTGCAAAGACAATGGGAGGAGGTGGAGGAACTGTTGAAACAGGAGAGTTGATAATGTTGGAGTTGGAGTTGGAGTAGAAACTAGTTTTTTAAGAATTACTGATACAGGTACATTAAGTAGAGTAGGAGACGGATTATGAGGAACTTCTTGTTGGATTTGAATATCCAATAAAGAGTTTATCTCTACTTCTGTAGAATCTTTAACAGTTCCCACAAGAGAAATATCAAAAGAAAGGTAAAGGAATTGATTACCAAAACCAGAAGAAACAAATAAATTGGAGCTTGTTGGTGGAAGTTTTCCAGCTTGCTCATGATCACCCTTTGTTGCTTCTATTTTTTAGCATCTATTATCTCTTTATTATCTTTCCCAGTTTCATCATCTTCAACATCTTTCATCTCCTTATCCACATCGTCATGCACATATTCATCACCATGCACATTCTCATCATCAATTTTCTCATCATCATCTGTTTCTTCAAGACCAATGCTTCTATCATCATTGTCATCATCTTGCTCCTCTTCTTCTTCATCAGTAGTTAACCATTCAATTTCTTCATCACCTTTATCTTCCTTAGAATAGTTGCTCTTATTTTCTAAACCCCAATCAATTGCATAATCAACCTTGGCTTCAAAACTGCCTTTTACCTCATCAGTAACCTATGGTTTAATACCAATTCCTTCACTTGAGGTTGTGAAAATTCATGTTGACTCATCGGGAACCTTTGGTGAAACACCAGCTCCTTCACTTGAGCCTCCAATGTGTGACCGACTCCTGATAATCTTTCTGATGTCTTTGAGTGCTTGCATCGTATCAGCAGCTAATTGTTCTTCAGCAGTTAGAGTTTGAATTCCTTTCAGCTTCTGAGGCTGATCAAGTGAATTCTTCTTTGACACATAGGATGTATCTCTGAAGGCAATACCAGATGGTCTTCTTCTACCTGTTGGTCTTCTAGTAGGTTCAGGGTCAGATTCATCAGATACCGTTACAAGACATTCATGAGTTGCATGAACACGTCTTGTTGCTTCCTCTTCTTCAGCCTTAGTTAAGCTTATAGATTTTCCTAATTCAAGAGCAACATCTGGTTTACGTGTGATGTTGTCATTAGCAGAGATAGAACTTTTCTTCTTTGGAGTGACTGCAGCTTTCTTTCCTTATGACCTTTTACCTCTAGTATTCTTAAGACGTATTAAACCAGTAGACAGGGCAAGAAAGGTCTGATAGTGATGATATCACAAACCAAGTATTTCTATAAGAATCTAGAGAGAGAAAGAGAGTGGATGACACTTGTAGAGAGAGGAAGAGAATAAGACAAAATGTGTGAACATACAAATGACCAACACCTTCTCCATGGGATAGAGACGACTTATATAGTTCCTAAAGAGGACAAAAAGCCCATAGATAAACCATAGGCTTGGCCCGGTTAGCTTACACGTAACCGAACGATTTACTACGAGCTATAATATAATATTTTGGTAGTGATTGAGTCTTTTCTCGATTCCTAACAATCTCCCCCTAAGGGAGGTCACTCCAAATTACAAAAAACATTAGTCTAGCATTCTATGAATGTCTTCGGTCTTGCTCGTAGTCTTGATTCTTTTATTTTTATCTTGTATCAATATGTAGTGAGCTTGATCTTGAGCTTTCTCCAATTTGCACGATAAACTGTGATCTTGAACTTCGTGCGATCATCACTTTTGCATCATCACTTCAATATCATCATGAATCTCGTTATCTTGTGAACTTGGTGACTTTTGGACCGACATGCTCATACTTTTCTTTTGTCTTGAAAGCTATTGCGTAATATCCCTTGGATTGCTTCACCTTGAAATACATCGTACCTTTATCTTAAGAGTAGCGGAAGACTTGGGTAACATGTACTTAAGCTTTCATCATATCTTTATATTTGTGTATCCGAGTATGCGAGCATAAGCTTTATGAACTAGACTACTGCCAAACAAGTATCTCCATCTACATCTTTACATGAACCTGTAATGAAACAGTTAGCAATAAAGCTTGTGGATGAATATGGCTTTATCATTTTCCTGAGTTTGGTTGGATAAACCTCTGATTCCGTGAGGACCGACCTGTGATCAAGTATATTCAAATTAAAAAGAATCTCCTTGATAGGATTTCCAGCATAAGCATCGGATCTTCTAATGTGTGAGCATCAAAATCACCTTACTTGCATGTTCTCTTTACCGGAACGTCTGAAAGCAGACAACACGATAAGAGTTAATCGGTTAGTTAGTATCTTACCGATAAAATCATCAAATCATAATCTGGATCGAATCAATATCCAGTGTCACAAGTTTGATCCATATAGGATCTCACAAGTCACCTACCGTAGAGCTTGTTTAATGTTGGCTCTGGAAGGATTTCTATCGTCACTATGAATACTTAAGTATCACCCTAATGTCCTGGCAAGATCACGAGGATAATGCATAGGAATCTTTACATGTTTTCATAGTGTATGAAGAGCAAGTGTATGATAGATAGTGTCCTAGTGAGATTTATGGATGTTTTCTTTTCGTTCTAGACTTAATAGTGCACTTTGGTTTTAGTAATCGAAGGCTAGAGTTGACTGTCACCTTTTCAATACCAACTAACTTAGAGTGAGAAAGTCAATAGATAACGTGTTTAGTCTCCATGAAAATTGAAATAGAAATCTTTTAAAAGATTCTGAGTGGCTAAGGAGGGTTGTGTAGTGCATCACTAGGTCCAAGATGTCTGTCTTGAATGACAGCAATCATTATTGTGATTTTGACAGCATATGTATTGATCTGGTTTCTACCTAAGTGTAAGGAGGACTTCTTTTTTTTCACCCTTTATCTTTATATTTCTTTTTCATTCTTTAACCCTTTCAATGCTTACCAAGACTTCATCACTAATACCTTGTTGGGTTTGTTCTAGTGTTAGCTCTATCTTAGACTACATTATTCCCCATTCTTACTTTTACTACTTTTGTATCATACCTAAGGGCTTCTGTAGTATCTAATGGAATGTCCTTGGGTAGATCCCTCTGGTTTTGGCTAGATCATGGAACAAGTACCTAATCTTAACCACCTTATAACTCTATAAAATTAAGTACATGGTCAGTCTTTTAGGTATCTCCATTGTTGCCATTAAAACCATTTGACAAATCAATCAAGGTACTTGTGACCTAAATCACAGAATTTGTACCTTGATGTTTTTATCTTTTGGAAATGCTCCCTCTGCATATGTGCATCGATTATCGAAAGCCTTATGCACATACAAAGGAGAAGCTAGCACCTGAGTCATTTTAGATCATGTTTATTAGTTGCATAGTTTTAATCACATTTTCTCCCCTTATCTAAAATGTCAAAATCTTTTGATATTTAGGATATTAATTGATTAAGATAGTTCGGGAGAGAGATGTGGCTAATTAGCAACCTTATTTGGAACATTTTAATGCTCCTCCTCAATTATTGAGGGAAGGATATAGTGTTAAGTATATATTTTGAAAGATTTTGAACTTAATAAAAAATTCATGAAAAATTGTAATTAACACATATATACTAATATATGTACACTACATATTTATATATTATACAAGATAAGATATGAGACAGGACCTGACATGTTTAAAACAAGCATGACCTAGTCATATTGTCCTCTACGGCAGTCGTTTGTTCGTCTCTATTTTTCTCCCACCAACTAGCACTTCTAAGCTTCTCAGAACCCGTCTTTTGAACAGTAGATCATCAATCTTGTTCTCCATGATTCTTTTGTGTCTCTTATCCTTTGTTGTCCACTCCCTCAAAGGCATGCCTTTGTTGTAACTGAACTTAAAGTTTAGTAACCCTTCACGAAGGATGTTACAAACAGATTGGAGAGTCTCGTCACAAAACTTATGGATCTCATCAACACACATCAGTCTTTTCTTCTTGCTCTTGTCTTCATAGATAACCCCTAGTGGATCAAAGTTTGGAATGTATGGTTCTTTGACTAAGATTTGCTGACATGTTCTTTGAGGCTTGGTTAAGTTGAGCTTTCTTTGGTAACTTTCAACACCTAGTTGAACATCTTCAACCCTGTTCTTAACAATGATCTCTCGGGTGAAATTTTTGAGAGCAGTAACAAAGTCCATAATCACATCACTGTCTAGGTTGAAGAACTTGTTTTGAGCAATCAATAGCAGCATGTGTTCAATGTCATTTAGGTGTAAGTCTGAAAAGTCACCTTGTTTGAACTTGTAAAGTTTTTGATCAACTCGCCTTATAATGATTTCCTCCAAGTAGCCATAACCATATTTCTTTTTAACCTTAACACTAACAACACTAAGAATCCTCATAGTTGAGAAAACATCATGTTTGGACTTCTGATTGATCATGGCTCGGTAGAACAGTTGAAGTTGTGGACCCCAATGAGATATTCCATAAGCAGCATCCTTGTCATAGGCAATTATGAATGGTCTCCAGAGTGTTGGAATCATGTCTTCAATACCTTACAATGTATACCTTGTAGTAGGTGTCTTTGTAATGGAGGAGGAGTATGATCTTTCTTTGTTTCTTACTTTTAAGTATTCAAGATCATTACTAAAGAAGAATTTCAATGGGAATTGTAAGTCGAACTTATTTGTCTTGTAAGGGTACAGGCTTGCTCATATCAACTGGGATTTTGTGACCTTCAGGGTTTGCCCAATCAAGTTGATCTATCAAAGCATGATAGCATTCCTTCATATTGTACTCCAATTCAACACAGCTTTTGTAGGTACCTTTGAGTAGATTTAACACTAGACCCACTAGATCTGATCTTGTGATCTTGTTTAATTTGAGATGATTCATGGAAAATGCAAAAAAATCAATGGGCGTACTCATCAACTTATCAAACATGAGTGGAGACTTCTCAGCTTGCATCATCTCATAAAGCCATGGTTGTTCTGGAGCATCATTAATGGTTTTGACTGTATTCCAGTCTGGATTAAGTGTCTTAGGCCTTGGAGATTTCTTAAACCGATCCTTCTTTGGAATCTTTGAAATGGAACCTGCTTATAGCTCATCAGCATCATTAGCTACATTGTCAAAGTTTGGCTCTTCGACATCCATTTGCACTATGTGCTCAGTTTCGTGAACTGATTTGTTTGCAACTACAGATGTACTAGATTTGGAAGTAGTTGATATAGTTTTACCTTTAGCAGATTCCTTAGATTTCAAGGATTTCTTTAAAGGTTCAACATCTTTTCTAGTTCTTCTCTTTTTAATCCCTTGGTCTGATCCAGCAGAAAGGTCTTGATCTTTGTCGTCATGCCGTCTTTTCCTCTAAGAAGCATGATCCACAGCAAGTCTATCCATGTCATTTCATCTACATGTAAGGATTTTATTAGTGCATCATACAGATCCTTATGTATTGGATGCTTTTCATGTGACTTGGATGCCATCATCATTTTAAACAAGATCTCATTTTGCTTGTGTTCATCGTTAGCAGCTTGATCATATGGTGTTGTCGAGTACTTTGGCATTTTCTCTTATGCAACACATTCTTTCTTGACCTTTATGAACTTTGACACATCATCCTCAGAGACTTGCAGGTTAAGGTATTTAGTGTGTGTCTGGCCAATAGTTTTCTGAGAAAATTCTTGTCCTAGTTCTTTGGTGTGTCTCTAGGGTACCTTTTGAAGTGTGTCTCCTAGAGTTGATCCAAGATACTTATTAACAGATTCTGGTACCTCAGACTTGATTGATTCAAGGATTACTGGGGTATGATCAACTTGTTTAAGTACTTTGACATCTTTCTCCAAGTCAGACACTCTTTGGATAACAATAGTAAATGCTTCAGATTCGGGGATTTTAGTAGCTTAAGTTGGAGTTAATTGACCTTCTATAGCTGGTAGTGAAGGTGTTGGTGGTGTAGTTGGTGGTATTTGTATTGGTTCAGGAATAACCGACAGTTTGACAGCATGAAATGGTTCTTACTGAATATTAGGAACATCTTGTTGGATTTGAATATCCAACAAAGAATTGATTTCTGCTTCGGCATTTTCTGGAATGGTACTGATAAGAGATGCATTAGGAGAATTAATAAACTGATTACCAAAGTTGGAAGTGATAGAATGACTAGTGGTGGATTGAAGCAGATTTAGCTTCTCTTTGTGTGTTGTTGAGACAAGGACCCGTACTTGTTCATCCCCAGCTTAATCATCTCCTTGTTGCTCTTCATCATCCTTGATTTCTACAACTTTTTCAATATTTTCTTCTTCTGCTTTCTCAACAATATTCATTTCTGCTATACCCTTTACCTGATCTTCAACATCTGTGTTAGTCCTTTCATCATCAGTCTTTTCAATATCGATACTCGCATCATCTTCTTCATCATCATCCTTAGTTTCATCATCATTAGTGGATACCCACGGTATGTCTTCAATTTTCTCATCTTTGTCATTGAATAGAAATGTCTCATTGTCAGTGGAAGCCCAATCTTCAAGATCATCTTGAGCTTTAATTTTGTCTTTTGTCTCATCCAGAACCTTTGGTGAAGTACCAACTCCTTCATCTAAGACTGCAGATTTTCCTGTTAGCTCATCTGGAACCTCTGGTCTAAACCATCTCCTTCACTCGAGCCACCAGATTGATGTTGGAATCAACTTTCACGTTTTCTTTTCTTAATTGCACTTTGTGTGTCAATTTCTAACTGTGCTGCATCAGATAGCAATTCATTGCGTTTCAGCATTTGAGATAGATCGGTTGATTTCTTCTTTGAGACTTGGTGTGTTATGAAAGCTTTAAATTTATAAACTATTTTTAAATGATTTTTCCAACTAACACACGGGTAAAGTATAACCCCTGTTTATAGTATAGATTTAGGGTAAGACCAAGTCGTTCCACGAGATTGGTGTTCATTAACAAGCATAATAGTTTTACAAATGTATCTTTCGATTTGTCATGAATCTTAAGATAAAGGTACGATGTATTTCAAGGTTAAAAACAATGTTTATTTGGGAGACAAGAGTAAATAAAGATAAACTTGATCAACCAAGTTCGTTAGACATAAGGGTGAGCGTTAAACATTTGTATACTTGGGAAAATGATCATTTTTTTAACCAATCCTCAAAAGGCTAAAACCGAGTTGTCAAAGACAAACAAGCTCGAAATTCAACACTAGATCAGAGTCTTTCGACCTATATTCGAGTTGAGTGGGGAATCAAATGATTTTTTAGGTTCCAAGGATAAAAATATCAAGTTTGTAACATCGCAAAAATGGGTCGCAGCAGAATATGGGTTTCGTAGCGTTACTTCATAGATCAACGGCACAAGATATATATGAACGACTTTTAAAAGAGTCGTTTAAAATCGATACATTGGATTTAGCAAAATGTTTGTTACAAAAGCCCGAAGCTTTACTTGTTCATTGTTAAATTATACAAAGATTCTAGTTCATAATAAATGTTCCTCCAAAATGTAATGCAACCAAATCTTTAATGCAAATGACTTCCAAAATAACGATCACCAATGTATCCATTGTCTTGTACCTCATTGATCTCTTGAAAAAATATGCTTTAAAACGTCAACAATAATATTGGTGAATTCATAGGTTTGTAAATTGTATGAGTGTAGGACCTCAATTGTTTAGAGTGTGTATTACATGGTATACAATATCCAGAATAGTAAATATTGCATGGTATACAATATTCAAAATAGTAAGTGTGGCATGGTATACAATATCCAAAACAGTAAGTATTGCATGGTATGCAATATCCAAAATAGTAAGTATTTCAAAGTTACTTGCGTCCAATTGTAAAACAAAGCATGTTCTCACCCCAAAACTTATAAATCATTGTAAAATGTACAACGTGGGGCTATGAACTCACCTTGAGTGAGCGAATATCAAGTGTATCACAGAAAATGCGTCACGGTAATGATCGAGTGCAACCTAATCCAATATAGGTCATATAAGTAATAATCACATTGGGTAACTACTACCATATATAATTCTATATAGCTAATCACCATCTAATCGTTTTAGTGAAATCATATTTATAAAGTTAAAACGTTTATAAATATACCTTTGGTAAAAGTGACATAACTTTCACGTTTCAAATCCGTTTCTTGCGTTTCTTATTTGTTCTTTTAAAGCCTCAACAGTTAAGCTAGTGTAGTGAACCTTAGGACTTAGTGTTAAATAAGCTCATAACT